>PVJX010006790.1:0-75129 GCA_004027295.1 Dolichotis patagonum
CAAGTCTAAGAGTATAGGCAACTACACTGAAGATGACAAGATTCATTAAGATACCCACTCTGGTTTGATTATTACTTGCTTTTGAAGTCTTATAATGTCTCCAATGCTTTGTTTTTATTAATGTTGTTACATACTGCTGAGACATCATGGTAACCATTGTAGATCACCTTGTATTGCAGTTATATATGACTTTTTTGCTTCATGCTTTTCTAGGAATTGTTTTGTTTTATCTTGCTTTGTTCTGTTTTTACCTGTAATACAGAAAGGATAGATATACATTTAGAGACTCATGCATGTGTAAAGCTTATAAACAGTTTACAAGAACCAACTATATAACACATGTTGAAATGAACAACTGCTTTGAAGAAAAAGAGACACTACAGTACCCAGTGCTGATTCCATGTCATGATGTATAATCCAGCAAAATTATCATTCTTTGTTCAAAGAGATTTTAGCTTGTTTTGTTTAAGTTCAACACACATGAAGGTATGGACAGCTGTTTTTAGGAGAATGAGAGACACTAGACAGCCATTCTCGGCTTCCCTATTGTCTCGTCTTGAAGACCTGAAACACCCTCCTCGTCCTGCTCAGATCAATTCCATACTAGGTTGTTTCATGTGAATTCCCTGTATGTGACAATATGGACAACAATGTGGAAGAAAACAAGAGTCAATACGATAGAGAGTAAATATCTCCAATTGGCTAGTTTTTGAATTTATGTCCCTTACATTGCTTTCTTGTGATCCCCTTTGTTCTGTTTTGTTGTGTTTAATTTTACCCTTTTGATACAATTGAATGCATATTTGAGTGAGTAAGATGGATGACCATATTGCTGTTTTTTTTTGTCAGATTGTGCATCAGAGCTGTTAACAGACTCACTGTTCGAATGTCTACTTTACATGTTTTAACTTTATAATTTGAACAACTATTTCCAAGAAGTCAGTATGTAATTTGTCAAGTAATAATCTCTTAGGCTTTTTTTGTTGTTCTTTTCCTTTTTTCCTTGGAATTCTGTATTGTTGCTACCCTTTATTCTGTTTTGTTTTGTTTTGTTTTTTTCTTCTCTTTAAATAAAAAAAATAATAATAATATATTACAATAGAATAACCTGGGAGAATTGTGACTAGAAATGAAATCCTGTGCTGACCATATAGCTCAGTAGTAGAGCAGTTTTCCTAACTTGCCTAAAACCCTGGGTTTAATCCCTAGCACCATAAAAAAAAAGATTCTAGTGTGGCAGATCGATCTATAGAATATGTTCAGAGAGTGTTGTTTGTGTGTGTGCTTATATATGTCTTGTGATTTTTAATTTTTTTTGTGTGATTTTTAATTTTATAACATCTTTTTTTAAATAAAAACTGTGGGGTAGAAAGTAAGTAAAAACTGTGGGGTAGAAAGTAAGTAAGCTAATACTTCAATTTTCATGCACCTAATGGCTTTTTAATGGTTTGCATATCTCTTTTCTGTCTCAGGTGTACTTAAAAGCTCCCATGATTCTGAATGGAGTCTGTGTTATCTGGAAAGGCTGGATTGATCTCCAGAGACTGGATGGTATGGGCTGCCTGGAATTTGATGAAGAACGAGCCCAGGTAGGATGATACCAGACTTTGCTGAGCCTACTTGCTTTATGTAGCCTCTAATCTTGCCTTTTTCTGGGGACTAATTTTATATAGTCTTCAGGGATAAATGTAGAATGTATTACATTTGGGCAGTATTAAGGAATCCTGAAAATATCAAGACCCACATTCTTGTCCTTATATTTGGAAAGTTTTACCTTTGGTGATTCTATATTTTATTGGATTTACTTGATGGAGACTTAAAAGTCCAATAATATCTGTCCTTGATTTTAGAACATTGTGAGAATAACACTTTTGGAATGTCTAAGTAAGGAGCTTAGCAAATCTCCTCTCCAAAAACCATTAATAAACGGAAAATACTGTTTTAAAAAATTAAAACATTTATTTAAGGTTTCTGGACATTAACCAAGTCATACAAATTGAGAGAGGCATTTATTCAGACAGAGTTGTTGAATTTTAGTAGGATCAGTGACAGTCTGTGTGTAGCATTCTAAAAGTCAGGAGCTGCTGCCATCCCTTTCCCAGTTGTGTGGTCTCTCAGTTTTTATACTGAGTAAGCTCTAAGGGCTGGTAAGTCTGCTGTCCTGTTAGAGAGGACTGACTTGAGGTAGAGCAGAGCTTGGGGGGGAAAAAAAACTATGCCCAACGCTAGTGTGGAAAAAGGTAAAGGTCTCATTGACAGTTTGGTAAAGCTAATGGTATAGGGAACAATAAAAAGGCAGTTCAGCCAGAATTTTATCAGGGAGATCTAGGGAAAGAGTTAACTAAAGTGGCTCTACTAAGAGAATATTTCTGTGGTTTAGGTGTGCACATGCAAAGCTATACCTGCTATAAAGGGAACATACAGGATCTTTGCAAGCTTCTAGTCCCTAGCTAAGCACAGAGTAACTGAAAAACTCCTTGAACTTTGAAAGCATTCTCTGATGATATCCACAGAAGCAGTGGCAAAGGACAGAAGCCTACTGGCTTGAGATATTTAAGTGGAACCTCTGGCCAAGCACTGGCTGACATGATAGCTAACTATGCTGACATAGGAGTAGCCGCTGCAAAAGTAAGCCTTAAAAAGAAAAAAAGAAAAGCAGCATCAACTTAGCAGTGATTTCAGCAGCTAGTCCTTGCAATACACTAAACAAAAAGCACCAAACAGCTAAATGCAGAAATCAGAGTTGTTAAGTATACAATTTGAAATTTCCAGTTAACAAAAAATTATAAAAATGCAAACAAACATGAAAGTGTGATTCGTATACAGAATAAAGAGCAGATAGTACACAAGGCAAGTGCTCTACTACTGAGCTATGCCCTCCTCTCTTTGAGAGACCCAAATGTTGGTTCTGAGAAGTTTTCAGAGAAGTTACTTTAAATATGTTTAAAGAATCAAGGGAAAAATCTTTCCTTTAAAGATTTAAGGAATTTATGATGACAGTAGCTCTTTGAATAGAGAAAATCAATAGGTTTCATTTTGGTTTGTTGTTTTGTTGTTTGCAGTACTGGGGATTAAACCCAGAGTCTTTGCCCTGAACTGTATCTCCAGCCCTATTTATTATTTCTATTTGGACAAGATATCACTAAACTACTAAGTTGCCCCGGCTGGAGTCACACTTGCAATCCTCCTGCCTCAGCCTCCATACCTGGCAAGAGGTCTAAATTATAAAAAGAATTAAATAAAAATTCTAGGGCTAAAAAGTACAATAACTGAAACAAAAATACTAGATTTAAAAACAGATATCAGCTGGCAAAAAAAATTAGTGAACTTGAAGTTACATTAATAGAAATTACCTGGCCTGAAGAACAGAGGAGAAAAAATAAGAAAAATAGTCTCAGGGCTGGGGATTTAGCTTAGCAGCATAAGCGCCTGCCTTGCAAGCGCACGGTCGTGAGTTCGATCCCAGTACCAATAAAAAAAAAGAAAAGAAAAATAGTCTCTGAGACTTGTGGAACACCCAACACACATACTACTAGTGTAATGAAAGTCCAGAAGGAGAGTAGGTAGAGAGGCAAAAATATGTATATTTTAAGAAATAATGAGACATGGTGGGACATGTTGAAATCCCAGCACTTGGAGGCTGAGGCAGAAAGATGAGCCTGGGTTGCAAAGTGAGTTCAAGGTCAACCTGAACTACATAACAAGACCCTGTCTCAAAAAACCAAAACCAAGCCAGATGTGGTGGCACATGCCTGTAATTATAGCAGTTGGGAAGCTGAGTCAGGAGGATCACTGCAAGTTCGAGGCCAGCCTGAACTATGTAAAGAGACCCTGTCTCCAAAATAATAATAATAATAATAATAATAATAATAATAATAATAAAGTCACAATGAAACCCCTTATTTTGTATAACTAAGAATTGCTGATAATAAAAAGAATGGGGTGGGGCTTGGAAAAATAGTGGATTAAAAACTCGCAAATTCTGGCATAAGCGCCTGCCTTTAAAGTGCGTGGTCCTAAGTTCGATTCCCAGTACTGATTAAAAAAAAACCTCGCAAATTCAATGTCAAATATTAATCTACATTATGCAAAAAACCCAGTGGACTCTTAAGTAGGATAAACACAAAGAAATCCAGATGAATTGTAATCTATTAAAGGACAGAATAACTGGAGCTGCAAGGACTTTTACAAGGAGATCACATGAGCTTAACAGCTGAATTCTTCTTGAGATTATGGAGGCCTAACAGTAACCAATGATATATTCAAAATGTTGGAAAAAAATGTAAAAAGCACCACCAGGTATTGTTGTCTTTTAATTAACATTCATCTTCTTAATAAAGTTTAAACATAGTCATAAAAATAAAAAAGACTTTTTGTTACTTTTTGTTGTCTATTCACATATTTGTATCCATAGATAGAGATGAGAATTTTTTTTATCAAGAGATAAAAAAAAAAGTCAGTTGTGGTGGCACACTGCTGTAATTAGGAGGCTGAAAGCAGGAGAGTCAAAAGCTCTAGGCCAGCCTGGACAATTTAGCAAGACCTTGTCTTAAAATTAAAAAGTTGAAAAGTCTGGGCATGTAACTCAGTAGTAGAGCACTTGCCTACCATTTATGACACTGTAGGTTTAATCTCAAGTACCACAGAAATAAAAGATAGCAAAAAATAAAACACTCCACAACAATTTAGCAAGACTTGGGTTCAGAATAAAAAAGTACTGGACTGTAGTTCAACCCAAAGGCCCTGAGTTCAATGCCTAGTAGCTAAAATTAAATAAGCCCATCTTCCTAGTAAAAAATTAAGATTCAGAGTTGAAATTTGAGGAGGGGACTGGTACTGGGAATCAGAACCATGATTGCTTTGCCACTGAACCACCCCGCCCCCAACACACACACACACCTTTGGTGCTAGGGCTCAAACCCAGGTCTTGCACATACTAAGCAAGCACTGTCCCTTGACTACTCCCCTCTTCTGTATCTTTTATTTTGAGACAGCTCCCTCAGTTGCCCAAGTGAGCCTTGAACTTGCAGACCTCCTGCATTATCGTCCCAGAGTACTGAGATTACAGCTATATTTCACCATGTCTACCTTCAAAGTTTGAAAGAATCCTTGCTACCCTGATTTTGAAATTGGTAAAGAATTCTAACTCTTTCAGAAAAGTAACAAGCCAGTTATAGTGGTGTATACTGTAATCTCAGCAACTAGGAGCCTAAGGCAGGAAGATTGCAATTTCCAGCCCAGCCTAGGTAACTTGTCAACTTAGTGAGATCCCATCTCGAATGGATGGATGGATGGATGGATGGATGGATGGATGGATGGAGAACTGGGAATATAGCTTGGTGTGAAGACCTTGGATTCATGCCCCATTACCAAAAGGAGAAAAAAGAGAGCTCTTATCAGTCCCCAAAGATGAAAAGACATCAGAATTGGAGAGAAAGGGATGAAGCTGTCTTTATTTGCAGAACATAACATGTATTTAGAAAATCAGAAAAAATCTACAAACTACTAGAAAAGGTAGCTCGAGTTTACACGGTGTTGGATATAATGCAAGGTGAGTACATTCTCTGTTGTAGTTCCTCATAATATAGACAGAAGTGTTTCTGCACCACAGCCTCCTCCTGCTCCATTCTAGAAACTAACAGTTCTCTGTTGCATGCATTGCAGTCTTTGCATGTAACAGATGTGTTAGTGTTGCCTGTTTTTATGCATTTGTATGAATAGATGCATACAGCATGTTCTGTTTTGTGCCCTCAATAAATTTGTGAAATTCATCCCCACTGGTGCGTTTGTTCTGTTTTTCATTTTGTATTTTTATTTTTGTGATCATGCACTATATAAATACCAACGGGTTGAGTTTGGTTGTGTGTGTGTGTGTGTGTGTGTGTGTGTGTGTGTGTGTGTGTGTGTGTGTGTTGTTTACAGAGTCCCACTATATAGTTCAGGCTGGCCTTGAGCTCATTATTTAGCCCAGGCTGGCCTCAAACTTGTAGTGGTCCTCCTGCATCTGCCTCCTAAGTGCTGGAATTACAGGCATGTGCCACCATGCCCACCTGCTTTGGTTTTGAGATGAGGTCGTATTGTGTTCCCCAGTGACTTTAAACTCATGATCGTCCTCCCTCAGCCTCTGGAGTAACTGAGATTACAGGCATGTGCCACAGTGCCTCAGCTGTAAATTCTGTTAATAATTGTTTCATTAGTTTCCAACTTCTGGCTATTGCAAATAACATTAGGTTAAATATACTAGTACATACATTGTGAGAGCTGTGTACTGTATTCATTCTATTGTAGACATGCCTTAGAGTAGAACTCCTAGCTTATGTGTAGCCTCAATATTTAAAGCCATTTTCCTGAATGTTATTCAAGATTTATGTAACTAGCATACCAGTTGCTGTTCCACATCTTTACCAGTGTCTGATTTTTGTCTTTTTCATTATTCTGATAGCTATGTGACAATATCTTACTATGATTTGAATCATTTCTCTAGTAACATAAGAGAAGTTGTGAAGTACAACTAAGTCTTTCATCCAGTTTTGTGTTGGGCTGTCTGTGTATTCTCTTCATGAAAATATTTTCTTAGTGAAGTGCAATTATTTAGTTTTTCTACAAATGAAAATATGTCTGTGTATAATTACAGAAACTAAATTATATTTATTTGCTGGCCATGGTGATGTATCCCTCTAATCCCAATACTTAGAAGACTGAAGCAGGAGGATTGCTTTAAGTTTGAGGCCAGCCTGGGCTACAAAGTGAGTTCAAGGCCAGCCTGAACTGCGTAGTAAAACACTGTCTCAAAAAGACCAGAAAATAATATAAATAAAATAAATTGTGTTTACTGATACTGTATTTTGGTAATTTTATTTCTTTATTTTTCAAAATTGTATTTCTTTAATTTGTAGATGTAAATTTCAATGTGTTCTTTTATACCTTTTTTCTTTTCTCTTTCTTTTTTTCTTTTTTTTTTTTTTTAAACAGGGTCTTAACTGTGTAGTTTACCCTACCCTCGAACTATGTAGACCACACTGGCCTCAAACCTGTGGTAATCCTTCTGCCACAGCCTCTCGAGTGCTGGGATTATAGATGTGAGCCATTATGCCTGGCCACTGTTGGTTTTCTTTCTTTCTTGTTTAATTTTTAAATTTTTTTCCATTGGTTTTCAATAATGCAGCTTGCTAAAAATTTAGAAAATGGAAACATTGGCATTTCACTATCAAATCTTTGATAAGTTTCCAACTAATTTGAACAAAATAACTCATAGAAAAAGATCACTGTCATTGTAAGAATTAGGTTGGTTTTGCAGTGGCTATTTGTAAGTTATATAACTATAAACTATAAATGATTAGTACATATGTAATTTCTTTGGATAAAGTGTTGAATTAGACAGTGCCTGCCTGGTAAGTATGAGGTCCTAAGTTCTATTCGCAGTACTAGAAGAATGTGTTGAATTACTGTAGACAAAACTAGTTCCTAGTAAATTCTATTTTGTGTTTTTTGATTCAATTAGAATATTGTTTTTTATACAATATGTATTCTACCAACATTTGTTGTATTATCAACATAAGAACTCATAATTTTAATCTTCATTGTTGTACTTCTAATTTTATTTTGGAAATCTCAAAAAGATGTTTCATTTCTGTGTAAGGAGTTTGAAACATTTTATTTGGTTTCGTGATTGGATTAGAAAAATAAAAATTACTGGAATTAACAGATTTTATATTTGAAGTATCTGATGCAGAATGGGTGTCCTTCAGCAGTTTGTAAGGTTTTCCTGGTAATGAAGTTAGCATATAAACAACCTTGTTTTTTAATGTGCATAAGAATGTGGATAAAATTAATTTGAGAGTCGTTTCATTTGAATTTAAGGTTGTGTGCTGCAGTGATGAGTTAAATATACTATTTGCAGCTGCACATGTTAAATTATTGCCTTTGAAGTAGATACTGATACTTCAGTAGATTTCTTTTGGTTTTCATATAGTATTCTGATCTCTATAGAGTCTGTAGTTTGTTTTGTTTTGGAGAGTGGGGGGCTGGTAGGCAGCCAATACAATAAAGATAAAATAACTATAGCAAGAATGGTCAGAATATTCTGTATGAGGTCTTTTAATAGGTCTGTTAAACCTTTATTTTCCACGTGAGTTTCACAAACACACAGCTATGATTTACTTTGACTCCACCTGCTGCTTTGTGCAGGTTGTGATATAGAGGATGGAGTAACAGGTTAGTATGACAAACTGGTGAGGACTAGAGTGTCCCTCCTGTTATCACTTCAGGCTGAGTAGTTGTCCCTAAATATTAATCTGCTTCATAGGTAGCAGGTAGTTGAAGCAGCAAAAGCTATCCTTGAAGGGAAGATACTACTTACGTTGAAACAGGAAGGATCAGGACAACACTGGTAATTAATTGCACATTGTCTTTCTGATTTTACCATTTGTGAAAGTAGTGTGCTGTCTGCCACGGATTTAGCTCAGCGGCATAAGCATCTGCCTGGCAAGCACAAGGTCGTGAGTTCAATCCCCAGTATAAAAAAAAAAGTGTGCATTCTGTTCACTGTATGTTCATCTCATTTGTCACCAAGACAAGTTGGAATGAGAAAGTAGAGGGCTATCAAATCTCTTGTTTTACTGCCAAAATTAGTAATACTTTTCATTCTTTTAATGAAAAATATCCATGAGAATTGTTAGAATATATATGGCTAATAATTTGCTTAAATAATTAGATATCTTATTATATTCCCGCATTTTAGCCTCTCATATTCCACTGTTGTACTTAACCACAGTTGACAGTTTTATGTTGATTTGTTGATTTTATGTTCCATCTGCCTTATTGGATCATATAGCCCTGGTTTGTATGGTACATTCTGATAATACAATAGTTATGTGTAGTGATGTTTATAGTCAAGTGTGTGAATTTTATATGTCTATAAGTGCTTGTAAATAATAGCACTTATTTAATGCTACCAGGTATAATGCTAAATACTTTTTATTTGTCATTTAATTTAGCTTTTATAGTGTTTTTGTAAAGAATTACTATGCCCATTTTACATGTGAATTTACTGAAGCTTAGAGACAGGATACACTTGCTCTGGGTTCTAAAGCTAGTGAGCACATGGTAAGAATGTTCTTTTTGTTTTGTTTTTGTTTGGTTTGAGTTTTGTATTTTCGTGGTACTTGGATTGGACCCACAAGTTAAGGCAAGAATTCTATCACTGAGCTGCATCCTTAGCCCCAAGAATAGCAGTTTGATTATATCTTTCAGTTCTATTTATGTTACAGACATTGCATCACTGAAAACTGTGTATTTTAAAAAATGTACGCACTACTGACAAAGGATTTAGTGTATAGAGCAAAATATCCAACAGTACACAGTCCAGACCTAGTGTAATACTTAAATAAGCAGAGCCCCCATCTTTCCATTTTCCTGCTGTGTCAGGCCCAGCAAGTGACTACATCTTCATTATGACTGCAGGATGGCTGCTACATCTCTGGGCGTTGCAACTGTTCTCAGGGATGGTGAAATGTCTCTAAGAGACTGTCTTAGAAGTACCATTAGGTGACTTGTACTTATAATCTCATTAAATAATAGTAAGTCACATGTCCACCCCTTTACAGAGTGATTCTAGGAAAGTGAATATTGATGTTTGTGATATTGTTTTGGATCTTTTAGTTTCTTCAAGGGCACTATTGAAAATCCTAGTACACATTCATAAGTAAGTGACTGCAGGATAGGCATAGTGATGCATGTCTATAATCCCAGCTACTCAAAAGGCTGAACCAGAATCACAGGTTTGAGGGTAGCCTTAGCAGTGTAGTGCAATTCTGTCTCAAAAAGAGCTGAAAATACATAGCTAATGGTAGAATGCCCCAAGCAATGGAGGGGAGAAAAAAGACAAGAAAGAAGCATATGCCTGAGTGGGGGATGTAGCTCAGTGGCATAAGCACCTGCTTGGCAAGCACAAGGTCCTGAATTTGATTCTCAGTCCAAAAAAAAAAAGTATATAACTGCAACAATTAATCCTGTGTGGTAAAGAGTAGGAGAGCTTTTTTTTTTTTAATGGGAGGAGGTGTTAGATTATGTTTTAGAAGATAGACACTGATGGTGGGTGGGTGTGAAGTAACAGTGGAAGGTGATGGAAATGTTTCTAGAAATGAAAAGGGGTCTAAAAAGCCCAACATTATGTAGCTGGTCAGTGGATGACACTTAAAGGTTAATTGACTCTGGAGACAAAGAGAAATTTCAGAGATGGCTTAGATTCCTGGTAGAAATGAATGAAGATGACACCAGATGAGATTAATAAAGAATACAGGTGAAAGTTTTAAAGTAGTTGCCTTTTTAAAAATGAGTTTATCTACATCTAGGTTCCTTCACGTGTGGATCTTTAGTACTAACCAGGAAAGAATTAGAGTAGATTTGTTACATGTTACAAATTTTTCCCATTTGCCTTAATTTCATTCGCGTTTTTTTTGTTTGTTTTGTTCATGCGCACACACATGTGTATGTAGAAGTTTCTAGCATCCATGTTGTTAGTTATGTTAATCTTCTAACTTTTATAGCTTTTGTGTAACAGAAAAAGCCTTTCTTATCCCAACTGATAGGCATATTTGACAATTTTTTTGTACTTCTGTGGTTTAAATATTGACTTGGTCAGAATTTTATGTTGGTGAGAAGGATAAGGTAAGGAAAAAAAAGAGAAAAGGGTTTTCAGTTAGAATATGATAAAACATGACTACTAATTTGAAATTTCTCTTTTAAAAGCACACCCAAATTGTTAGTTTTGGGGCCTGAATGTATTGATACTTTTAAATACTGCTGTTTCCTTCAGACAGTAAAACATCCCAAAATTTTAAATTTTATTATAAATCAAAATTACAATAGGCATTTTATGTATTCCTAACAGCAGGAAGATGCATTAGCACAACAGGCCTTTGAAGAGGCTCGGAGAAGGACACGTGAATTTGAAGATAGAGACAGGTCTCATCGGGAGGAAATGGAGGTGAGAGTTTCACAGCTGCTGGCAGTAACTGGTTAGTACTTTCCCCAAAACTCTCAGGCTATGTTTGTGATGTTTGTGCATAATGTCTTTTAATACTTCATCTTGCACTTTTAAAAATTGTACTTGGTTAGTTTGTATTTATTAAATGCAATTACTCCAAAGAAACTTATTCCAGTTATAAGATTGCACATGAACTCATTTACTTGTCCCCATTAAAGTCATTTACTACAGAGTATGTATTTTTTAAATTCATTGATCCAAATCTCTTATCTCTTTTTCTAGTTATTTTTTCAGATTAGTTGTAAAAGTTGAAACATTGTTTAGAACTTTTTTTTTTTTTTTTGAGACAGGGCCTTGCTATATAGTTCTAGTTGCAGCTCACTGTGTATCCCAGGCTGGCCTTAAACTTGCAATCCTCCTGCCTCCTGAGTGTTAGGATTACAAGCATGTACCACTACACCCAGCTAGACACTGAAATTTAGTCTTGCCCAGTTTTTAAATTTGATGTCTTGTTTTTTGGGGGGCTGAGATTCGAACACAGGGACTATTAATATTTAAAGAATAAAAGAATATACAAATTGTTAAGAAATACAGATTGCATGTAAGAGTTATGTGCCTGTAATCGTAAGACTCTGGGAAGCTGAGACAAAAGCATCACAGCTTTGAGCACAGCTTAAGCAATTTAGTGACTTAGCAAGACCCTGTCTCACTATAAAAATATATATGTACTTGAAAGGGGCTAGAAATATAATGTCAATATGAGGGTCCTGGGTTCAAACCCTGAAACTGCCAGGGAGTAAGAGGGCTACAATATTAGCTTAGTGGCTGAGCAACCTGGGTGCAATCCCTAGTACCTGAAAAAACTTAACAAAAAATTTTTTTAATTTGTATTAAAGCTAGGCACGATAATACAGGCCTGTCATTCTAGTACTCTGGGAAACTAAGGCAGAATGATCACAATTAGAGCCAATGTGAATAACTTAGTGATGTGGCAAGATCCTGTCTCAAAATATAGAAAGGCTGGTATATAACTCAGTGCCAAGGCCCCAGGTTCAACCCCCAGTGCCACCAAAACAAAGTGTACCAAAGGTAGTCATATTTCTTAGCTGCAGAGAGTAAAATGGTGGTTGCCAGATAAAATAAGAATGATTGCTTATGGATGTAGACTTAATTTTGCAAGATGCAAAGTGTTCTAGAGAGTAGTCATACAATACTGTAAATACAACACTACTGAACTGTGCACCTAAAACTTGTTAAGGTGGTAATTTTTATGGTTATGTACTTTACAGTTCAAAAATTTAAACATGGGAGTTACATAATACAGAACATTGCTTCTTAAGGACAAAGCTATATATACATTGTTATTTATTTTAGCATAAAGTGTGTTACATTTTTATGTGTACACAGAAACAGTGATTAAGAACCCATGCTTGAGTGGCACTGAGAATGAGTCTGGCTTTGCCACTTTATCACTTTGTACAACTTCACCTTTTGTGGCTGAGTTTCCTCATCTATAAGACAGGATAATTGTGACTATATCATGGATCATTGTAAGGATTAAATAAATACATTTCAAAGCACTTCAGAATGTGTGATAGCAAGTTGTTATTTTCTTTTGTGTTATAAATATATTTATTTAGAATAAACATGAAATCAAGTCTATTCAGTGGTTAATGTATTAGATAAAACTTATCTGTTAGTGATTGATAAATCCCTTTGTCAATAAGTTAATTTATCTAATGGGCTAATAACAACTAAGAATGTCCCCAGGAACGTCCTAGGAGAATAATACAGGAGGGATATGTAGAGCATTCTTTTTTTTTTTTTTTCTTTGAAGCTTTTACAATTCTTGTGATCAGGCTTCCATGCCATTTTCTTTCATTCTGTATTTGTAAAATTGAAAGTTTTAAGTGTAATTATAATGCATGTGTTACCTTATGCTTCTGACTTTTTTGCTCATGCTAGTTATACTTTGGTGTATAGAATGCATTTTTCTAACTTTTCATCAAGGTGCAGTTTATTTTATTTCAATCCCTTCCCATCCTTGCTTGTAATTAGCCCTTCCACTTTGTAGTTTCCATAGCACTTATTTCTGTTAGTATTAATGAAAATTATGTTAAAACAACTATGAATATGACTATCCTCTATTGAGATCCCATGAGATGAATCCCCTGATTTTTGTGTTATCACACATTATCTACCACAATGTTTTCATATTGTGTTTAGTTGTTAACTACATGTACATCTTCGAATAACAGCTTCTATCCTGGCTGTTTGTATACTAGAATGACAGGACATCCCGTGGAATGAAGTAAATAATACCTATTAGGGCTGGGGATTTAGTTCAGCGGCATAAGCCCCTCCCTGGCAAGTGCAAGGTTGTGAGTTCGATCCCCAGTGCCAAAAACAAAACCTATTAATGGTCTCTGCAAACATTTTCAAAGTTTCCAATTTGTTGGATTATTTTAAGTATTAAAGTAGTAAGTCCCAGTATGTTGTGCTGGGATTTGCATTATGGCCTGGAAAATACACAGATTAAAAACCCATGGCTTGGGCTGGGGATTTAGCTCAGTGGCCTAAGC
The DNA here is from genome assembly GCA_004027295.1 of Dolichotis patagonum. NCBI lineage: Eukaryota > Metazoa > Chordata > Mammalia > Rodentia > Caviidae > Dolichotis > Dolichotis patagonum. The sequence continues at coordinate 13,570 of PVJX010006790.1, forward strand.
GTCTGCCTGGCAAGTGCAAGGTCGTGAGTTTGATCCCAGGTACAAAAAAAAAAAAAAAAACATGGCTTCTGGCCTGGGTATGGTAGTGCACACCTGCAGTCCCAGAACTCAGGAAGCTGAGGCAGGAAGATCACCATGAGTTCAAGGCCAGCCTGAACTATGTAGCAAGACCCTGTCTCAAAAAACAGAAACAAACAGATTAATTATTTAATTTTTTTCCATTTTTAATTTTGTGTGTGTGTGTGTGTGTGTGTGTGTGTGTGTGCGTGTGCGCACGCACCAGGGATTAAACTCATAACGTCACGTTTGCCAAGCTGGCACTTACACCACTGAGCTAAAACCCCAGCTCTGGTTTTAAATTTTTATGTTTGATTCTTACAGTGTTGTTACTTAAAACATTTTGGGGTGTGTTTATGTGACTCTGTGAACAAAAAAATACAGTCTATTGACAGAAGTGTCAAATAGTTTGTTGCTCAGAAAGATTGTTTCTATTCAGTTTTTTGCCAGTGATCAAGAGTATGAGCTTTATAATCAAGTCTGGTTTGTACCCCTGCTCCATCACTTGTCAGTCTCTCTTTAAGCCCCAGTTTTCTCATAGAATTTGTTGCAAAAGTTAAATGGGAAAATGCTTGTAAAGCACTTAGCATGGCACTCAGTATATGCCTGCCTACAGTAAATAATAGCTCCAACAACTTCTTTAGCACTAAAAGCTCTACCAGGGTGCTGGTTCCAGTTAATTGAATTATCTGGCTAACGAGAACATCCTTTTAGTTCTCTGAAGTATATCAGGGCTCTTTCCGTGCATTAGACCTAGAGCACAGAGAAAACAGTTACATTTTCATCAATGATTTAAGACCCTGTAGTTCCTTACAGCAGTAATTTGAAACATCAGTTTTCATAGAGAGCTGTCATTTAGGAGATAGGGCTGGAATCTGTCTACAGAGCACACACAGGCAGTGGCATGCAGGGCTTCGGGGTTTGTGTATCTTCAGCATTTTGTGTACGCATTTTGCTTCTTTGGTTGTTGTTTGTTTGTTTGTTTGTTTGTTTTGGTTTTTGGGGGTTTTTTCCTGGTTGTTTCCTACCCGGGAACACTTCTGGTGTCAACTTATTTTCTTGCAGTTTACCTCCTTGTCTCTAAAAGAGCAGTGGAGGAAAATGTTTTAGTTCTGCAACTCAAACATCTTTGTGGACTCAAGTGTTATCTAATTTGTCATTCTTGCTACACTTGATGAGAATCCCAGAAAAACTGACTTGCTCTCCAAATAGTTGGTTAATGAAAGAAAAAATGAGGACTTAAACCACAGTTTCCTAACTAGGAGGTCTCTGCAAATATAGCCTAGCAGTTGGAAATTAGTTTCCACACTACCAGTAAAGATAGTCAAGCTAAAAAGTAAAGCCTGCCAGGAGAAGTTAGAAACCATTTTGGCCCAGAATAGAAAAAGCTGAGGCAGAAAAGAATAATATTGCTTCTAGTGGGTGGTCCTGATGCCTGACTGGAGTTGAGGACCAGGGAACAGTGGTAGCTCGTGGGTGGCAGGAACCCAGAAAATGGTCTTTGGAAGCCGGAGATTCTGGCAGCACAGAGGCTTGGGGATGTCTGCCACTATTTGGATAACCTCTGAGACCTCTAGCCCTGCCATACTAAATTTAATGGTACTGCTCATGAGCATTTAAAGTACATGTAAAATTAAGGTTCTGACCGTGGGAAGCACAGCTTTGTTTGGTTGATGACTCAAGAAGTTTTGATTTTCACAGTGTCTTTTAACCTAAAATCAGTTATAAAACTCCTTGGCTATGTTACCATTGTGTAAAATTTTGAAAATTTGCTATTCATCACTCATGGTAAGGATTAGCATTTTCTTTGTGTGTGTTTTCTAAGAAAAGTCTATGTTGCTAGTACAATATTTTCTTTTGACTTTCAAAGGTAATGGAAAATTATCATTAAATTGGTAAACGAAAACCTATCATGAAGTGAAGAAACATTTATTTTAGTAACCCAGATAAAACACTGTTAAGTAACTAATGCACAATAAAACATTGTACAAAAAGTACAGAATACTATGTATAACATCATATCTTTGGGTTTTTAAAAGGAATATATTGGTTTAAAAGTGCATAGTTTAGGGCAGGGGATTTAGCTCAGTGGCTTAAGCGCCTGCCTGGCAAGCATGAGGTCGAGTTCAATCCCGGTACCAAAAAAAAAAAAGTGCATAGTTTATAGGCATGGTGGTACATACCTGTAATTCCAGCACTCAGGAGGCTGAGGCAGGAGGATCATTCAATACTGGCCTGGGCTACAAAATAAGCTCAAGACCAACCTAAACTCCATAGCAAGACTTTGTCTCAAAAAGACATTAATTAATTAATTAATTAAATATAGAACTTGCCATCTGTAATTTCTAACATAGACTGTGAAAGCCCTTTGTTCAATCCTGAGTACCAAAAAAGAAAATGATAAACAGTGCTCCTCATTGGTGTCATTGCTGTGTAGAAGTATTCCAGTTCCTTTTCTGTTTTGGAATCCTTCCTTGATTGAAAAATACTGTATATTTCCTTTGGGACCTCTCTTTCAAGTTACACATCTCTATAATCAAATGTCTTTTTTATTCTTATGACAGAAAATTGAAGTTAATAGAAGACAGACCTAGTGCTTCAGTCATAGATGAATTAGAAAGATGACTCTGTGGTCTGTTTGCCTAGTACATTGTTCTTTTCTTTTTTGGTTTTTTGAAACAGCATCTCCCTGTGTAGCCCAGGTGATCTTCCTGCCTCAGGCTCCTAAGAGCTGTGATTACAGGTGCGCACCACTGTAGCCAGCTTAGTACGGCTTTTAGAGACTTCAATTTGCTTGGCATCTTGACCTAAATCGTAACGTAGTACTATCAGCACTTAATTCAGCTATAAGGGGACAGAGTGCTGAAAGAGATTTTCTCTGTCGTTATCTAAAAAGTGCCTTTCTTTTGGTTAGATTATAAAGTGTTAACAAATAAATGGTTATTTTTAATGTTACAGTGAAAACATAATTGCTGCATATTTTACTATAAGAAGTCTTTAAGACAGTTCAGTAAATCATAGAATTTTTATGTGGAAAACCATTTGGAAATAAAAACAAGCAGAAAGCTTTATGTGGTTTTTGTATTTGTGTTTTCCATGTTTTTGGAACCTTGCTTTCTGTGTGGTCAAAAAAAAAATCTTTATTTTAAATTCCCAAAGACTTGAATTTTCAACTCAATGAACTATACCATTGTTCATTCTCTTGTAAGAAAAATATCGGAGTATGTCTATATGGGACCTCCTGGGATTTTTTTTTTTTTTTTAATGCAGTAAATGGGAATGAACTGAGAATGTGAACTGAGATTGCAAGAGAATGCTACATTTGACTGCTGTCATACTAAGAGAGGAAGAGAGTCTTGATTTACTTGCTATCATAAGAGCTATGAACTTTATATATTTTGCTTTTTGTTTTAGTTTATAAAAATTAGTCTTACCTTCAGGAGGGTGGACAGTTTTTTTACAGGTAGAAAATTTTTAATAATTTTTAGTGTGTGTTTGCAAAACATAGTGATTACATTCATAGATTTATTTTTTAAATTTTGAAAAGTTATTCTAAAAGATCATATAGGTAAATTGCACAAGTGATAAGCAGGGGTTTTCATTTGTTTGTCCATTTGTTTTTGAGGCTGGGTCTCACGGTGTAGTTCAGGCTGGCATTGAACTCACTTTGTGGCCCAGCCTGGCCTTGAAGTCACTGCAGTCCTCTTTCCTCAGCCTCTCCAGTACTAGGACGACAGGCATGTGCCAACATGCACAGCTACCTTTGATCCTTTGGCACTTACAAGTCTCTTGAGTCTCTATTTTAAGGAACTGAGGACAAGAGGATAAGAAACTTGCCTAAGTCCACAAAGCTAAAGTGGCATAGCCACTATTACCCAAACCTAAAGTATAGACTTCCACTATTTCTTTTATGTTTAAAGTTTTCCTGAAGTTGAATACTTTTTGTTGTTTTTTGAGACAGGGTCTTGCTGTGTAGCCCAAGCTGGCCTTGACTTGTGGCAGCCTTCCCACTGCAGCCTCCCAAGTGCTGGTATGTGTCACCATTCCCTGCTTGAAGTTGAATGCTTTTTAAGAACTTTTCTTTTTAAACGTGCCTGTTGGACCAGCTCTCACAGTCTGCTTATCTGACAGGTGTTTGTAATTTTCTGCTAACCCCAATTTTACCTTTTAAATGGATTTGAGAAAAGCATATTCCTTGGTCTCATGTTAAGATTTAAAATTTCTTCCTTGTGTCTCCCGCAGCCTGAGCAACAGGGAGAAATAACAGTGACCAAGGAGGCTGACATTAGCGCTAGTTTTAAGTTGATAAACTTAACTTACCCTTCTTGATCTCAGGGTTATCATCTTTATGGTGAGAGTTGAAACAGATCTCTGAAGTACTTTGCTACTTTCAAATTCTGTAATTCTGTGTTGTGGTTTTAGCTAAGCATTAAACACAAAGTGAACAATACATCTGGATGTATTACATACTCAGTGAATTACACCTGTTTGTAATTACATTTTTCCCATGAAGTTTTCTTTTCATCTTTATTTTTTTTGCAGGAGTCTTGCTATGCAGTTTAGGCTGCCCTCAAACTTATATGGAGCCCAGGTTGGCCTCCATCTTGTAATCCTCCTGTCTCAGCCTACTAGATTATGACATTATAAGCATCTATCACTGTGCTCAGGCCATGAGTTTTTTAAAATTGTTTTTGATGACTTGAATAATAAGAGATTAGAGACCAACTAAAAAGTTAGGCTCATTTGGATACCCTTGTTGTTAGCTATTTCTGTATAGCCCTGGTTACTAGGGAAAACTTCAGCTGCTGGTTGGTGACTGTACTTTCTCTCCTTTGGAATCATCTCACAATTGCCCCCTAGAAATTGGATTTGTCATGTTTTTAGGTGATGTTATACTGAAAGATAGACTTTTTTTTTTTGAACGCTAAGATGGTAGCACATGCTCATAATCCCAGCACTGACTATGGGAGGCTGAAGCAGGAGAACCACAAGTTCAAGCCCAGCCTAACTGATTTAGCAAGACCCAATCTCAAAATTAAAACTGTAAAAAAAAAAAAGGCTGGAGTCAGGAGTGGTGATGCATGCCTGTAATCGTAGAATTTGGGAGCTGAGGCAGGAGGATCACCATGAGTTCAAGGCCAGCCTGGGCTACACAGTGAGACTCTGTTCCCAAAAGGCGGGGAAGAGGGAGGGCTGAAGATGTAACTGGGATCAGTCCCTGGTCAAACAAACATATCCTGAATGAGGCTGATGGATACTGTTTTATATGAAAACTATAATGTTAATAAAAGTTAGAGTCAAGTGCCCATGTGGATTGACTAGAGAGAAAGAAATTATGGACTTGATGGTTTAGATTGGTAAAGAGGACCTCTATGCAGACATTTAGTGTGGCTTATTAACCATAGAGAAATTCCTTTTAAAATACCCTATATAAGAAACTGCCAGGGCCAGGGATATATATAGCTCAGCGGCACGGCACCTGCCTGGCAAGCACAAGATCCTGAGTTCAGTTCCCAGTACCAAGAGAGAGAAAGAGCCAGAATCTCAAGGCTGGTCATCCAGTTGTGGAACTTCTGTCCTGTGGAAGCTATTTCATAAGCCTGTATCTGTTTCTGTGTCTATCTCCTCCATATGACAGCCTATACACTTTCCCTCCTAGCATTTTTTCCTGGCTTGTCATTTCTATTCTTGGCTCTTTGCATTCTGTCTTACTTTTTTTTTTTTAAGAGAGAGTGAGTGTCTTACTTAAGTTTTCTGTATGGTGCTGGAACTTGGGCTCCTTCTGCCCCAGCCTCCTGAAATTCTGAGATTGTAGGCATTTATAACCGTGCCTGGCTACTTACCCTTGTCAGCACAATGCAGATAGAAACTAATCCACAAATAAATAATAAAACAACTTTACTCTTGCTCTCCATGTTTGTTTGTTTTGAGACAGGATCTCACTATGTAGTGAAGGCTGGCCTTAAACTTGCTTTTGTAGCCCAGGCTGGCCTCAAATTCGTGGTGATTCTCCTGCCTCACCCTCCTGAGTGCTGGGATTACAGGTGTGTGGCACCACACCTATATTCTCCATGATTTTTAGCCCTCTCCTCTAATAGAGATTCAACCCAAGGGACGCTTTACTGAACCACATTTCCAGACCTCTTTTTTTACTTTCTTTTTTTTTTGTTTTTTGTGTTTTTTGTTTTGTTTTGTTTTGTTTTTTTGAGACAGTCTCAATAAATTGCCCAGACTGGACTCCAATTTTGCAGTCCTTCTGCCTCATCCTCCCATAGTACATGCTCAGCTACAAATACAGTATTTTAAACAAGTAAACCACAGCTATAACCAGTAAGAAAAACTCCAGCTGCTGGTGATTGTTACCCATTTGGAGTCATATCACACGCTCTTGTGCTTGCTCTCTCGCTGTTTTGTTTTGTTTTGTTTTTTGGGTACTGAGAATTTAATTCAGGCAGCCACTGTGATGCTGAGCTAGATCTCTGGCCCTGTCATCTCATTATTAATATAATTTGAAATTTATTCTTATCAAAGCCAGAAGCACAACTATTCTTTTCACAGAGTATTATTCCTAGGGTTACTAGTGATTTATAAATATATAATAGGGATTGATTTTTCTCAAGTGTTTCTTATTGCACATCCCCTTTCTAACCTTCACTGACTGAAACTAGATGCGTATATCACCATCTCTGATTGTGCAGAATTGATCTGTCCTTATACCACGCTTAGCATTGATTATATATGGAACATAAATTATTTTTCTGATGCATATACATTCATACATAGCTCTTATGGTCTACCATGGAGAATAACTTTAACCTGAGTTCATATTTAATTGAATGGAATATACTAAAATTTTGTTAGCATGCAATCTGCTAACAAAAAGTAGTTCAAATCTGCTAGAGAAATACATCAAAATTTATAAGAAGGAAAGAATTAGTGTACAGTTTTGTTCATTTGAAAGTAAATAAGGAGCTAGGGATTTAGCTCAGTGGCTCAAGCACTTGCCTGGTAAGTGCAAGGTCATGAGTTTGATACCTGGTACCCCCCCAAAAAAAGGTAAGTAAGGAAACTGTTATTTTTGCTAAATAACATTAATGATGACATAGGTATAACTTCAGATTAAATTTGACTTCAGGATTGGGATTATAGCTCAGTGGTAGAGAACACACTTAGCATGCGCAAAGCCTTGGTTTTGAGTCCCACTTCCAAAAAGTAAAAATAAAAACCTGGTCTTATAATACAAAAGTGACTTGTTAAGACTTTGGTTTTAAAGGTCAGTCATATTTATAGTTGTTTTAGGTCTTTTTTGTTTTCGTTTTAAATCTTGGAATCAGAATGTGCATCAGGGATGGTGGCACACATCTGTACTCCCAGCACTCTGGAGGCCCAAGCAGGAGGATCAAAATTTCAAGGACAGCTTTGGCTTCATAAAAAGTTCAATAATGGAGTAGGCGTAAATCAGCATGTGATTTTGTGCTAATTATGTTTCAAAAATGATACAGACAATGGAGAATCAGTTGTTGCTGTTAATACACAACTCTCTTTAGCTAAAGATATTGTACTGGTAATTGCAGTTAACTTCATTTCCTGTCTGTCATATTAACAGTTGGCTAAAAACAGGAACATCCAGGTGAACCATGAGGGTGGCTTGGGCTAGAGTGAGAGTGATAGAGGTATTCAGAAATGGTCAGCTTAAGGATATATTTAAAGATTGAGCCATCAAAATTCACTTTTGGGTGTGAAAGACATGTTCAGGGTAACCCCAAGGCTTTTTGCCTGAACAACAGGTAAAGTGGAGCTGCCCTTATCTAATAGGAAAACTTGAGTCAAGGGAACTAGGTTCTAGATACAAACATAAGTTTGTGCTTGACCAATATTTGGAAACATTAAGAGCTTACAGAAAAATACATCTGAATTTTTTAGAAGAGACTAAAAGAAAACATTGTATGTGGGCCAGAGAAACACTATTTCATATAAACGGTTTGTATTAGCAAAGTGTCATGCACAATGTTAGTTGTTTTCTATTAAATAATTTGTTCTATATAGTTTAATAGGATGTTCATTCTGCTGTGAATCTTGAAATCCTGAGTATTTATAATTACAAGTATTTTTACTTATGAGTCAGTATTTTATCCATAGAAATTCTAAATTACATTTTTTCACTTGTATAATTATAGATCGTGTATTTATGTGACTTCATTTCTTATCTATAGAACAGGGAAGTAATAGCATCTATGTTTTAGATTTTTGGGGAGGGATTATTATATGTGCTACCGTTGTGACTACTGTTGGGGGGATTAAATTAGTTCATTTATGGAGAATACTTAAAATAGTACCTAGTATATAATTGATGTTCAATAAATATTAACTGTTACCAAAAGGAAAAGTTTGTTTTTGTGATTGGCTGTGTTGTGTTAATATTTAACTCTCTAGTTTCAAAACTGAAAACATATGAGCCGGGCATGGTGGCACACACCTGTAGTCTCAGCACTCAGGAGGCTGAGGCAGAAAGATTGCTGAAGTTCAACACCAGCCTGGGCTACAAAGTCAGCTCAAGGCCAGCCTGAACTGCATAGCAAGACCTTATCTCAATAAAGCCCCCCCATATACACACACACAAAAAACTGAAGACAGATTTTTTTCCTCTTACACATAGGACATATTTATGATAATACTTTTTACATGTAAAATGTTGTGTTTATCCTTGTTTTTTTTTTTAAGGAAACTTCAACAAAATGTAATTTTAATTTTTCTTTTGTCTATGTCTTGTGAAGATATTGGTTGAGAAGTGCTTGGTTATGTGTTTATGTGCTATTTTGACTTATATTTTATATACTATTCTGATTTTCAAACTGCTTTCTAATCCTGAATTACTGTTTTGTCATTGCAGGCAAGAAGACAACAAGACCCTAGTCCTGGTTCCAATTTAGGTGGTAGTGATGATCTCAAACTTCGTTAATTGTAGCACAGCAGATGTGCCACTTATCGTTACATACAGATGCTTCTAGCTGGCAGGAATAATTCATTATAAGACCAGAAACTGTGATAACTGGAGGTACTACCATCTACTCTCAACCTAAGGCAGTAAAAGACATCACAAACTGCCATGGTTTGCACTATATTACCTGCGTTTCTATTTTTTTATAGCATGTAGCCAGTAATAATTTGAAATTTTTTTCTATGCAAGCTTACCTTGTTGGCATTATTTTAGTTGAGTTGAAACTATCTACTTGTAACCCTTTTTCCCCCTCCATTTTAATTTAAAAGTTCATGTCATTTAAAAGCAAGAAATTAAAATTTATATCAGAGGGTTTTCCTTAATCAGTTGCTCTAATTTTTTTGTACTTCAGATTTGTTGGCTATGCAGCTTGTTTTTAGATAAGCATCCTTGGTTTGGTTTTGTTTTCCCCCTTTTCCTTTTGTGTTTTTATAGTCTACAGCATTTTAAACTGTTGATGTGTTTGCATTATTTACAAACTAAAAACCTAGTAGCATAGAGCTGTCTGCCACAGCCTTCTAACTCAGAGTTTACAGTAGTTAAAAGTTGCAGTATCCTTTTTAAATGCTAATAATCAGTACTCTTTCTTTTCTTTTTAAATATGAAATTTTTAAATTGGTGTTAACTATAATCTGTCCCAAATGTTTTAGATTCTGTTCTGTAATCATGAGTTTGGATGGAGATATTCTCCGTAAATGATAATATTCTACTGAAATGAAATGCCTAAAGAAGTCACAGGCTGGCTTCTGTTTTATTCAGGGATTTTTTTAAAAGTCAGTCAGAAAAGGGATACTGGAGCTTCTTCATGTGTATAACAGCTTATTAAACTGGAGACAGTGATGAATCAGCTACAAAGGTGATACTGTATTAAAATCATGTTTAAAATAGCTGCTTTGATGTGTATTTTATATCGCATGCTTTTGTAAAAACAATACTGGGTGATGAAAGATTAGTGTTAGAGGGAAAATGTTCATCTGTGCAGAGGATACATTTTCTTCCATTAACTATTCTTGAAAAAACATTCACAAGTATATATGGTATTTTGAAAAAGGACTATTAATATTGCATCTTTTGAGATGAATTAGTGTGGGAATATTTTTTAAATAGGCTTATTGTCAAATTGAGTGCAACTTTGTTTTTTGTTTGTTTTTTCATACAAGACTGGAAAAAGTGCTAAAGCATTTGGCACATCATTACTAATACTTTTCATGATCATCTTCATTAAATATTACTACAGTTCTGAATTTTTGCAAAAATGTATTTTATCATAATAGAATGGCATTATTTTAAATGGTTCAAAAAACTGACAATTCAGAAAATGAAGTCTGAATAAGGTCATTGCATTTAAAAGACATATAAATATACTTGATTGATGAAGGAGATGTGACTTTCATTGTATATAGGTCTTATAATTCAGAAACAGATATCCTGTATCTCAGAATAAAAATATTTGTTTATATGAAGTCATGCATGGTAAGGAGTGTGTTAAAATTGTTATAAATGATAATGCATCAGAAAAGACCATGCCAATCTTGTGTAACTAAGTACTATAAATTAATTTGGTTGATATTTGTTGTTCAACTCACATGTTTACACACTCAGTGCCCTGATTTCCCCTGAGGGAATCACCTTTCAAGTGATCCTTACAGTGGTGTTTTAAGGTTACTTTAATCACAGAGCTCCTTGGTTTTTGACTTCAGCACTTAATTTTTTTAATAACATGATGGTACATTTTTCTCTATTGCTTCTTGGTAAGGGCTTTCAGTCCACCAGTAAATAAGGTCAAATGTTAGTGTGCCCTGTTGCCATCCTTCTGTAAATACCGAATTTTTCCTATCAGTTAGCACTGTATTGCATCTGTCTGTCTTAATGCTGGCATTAAGATTATAAGCCCTTTTCTCCAATAGTGAAGGCTTTGAAAACTACTTTTTTAAGTTATTGATGCAATTTGATATTTTTTCATAATCTGTATTTAAACAAAATTACATCATTGCATCATCTTTTTAAATTCATCTCCATTAAAACTTGCCTTAAGCTACCCAATTGCTTTGCCACCATTAGCCATATTGTGTGTTTGTATGTTTTACTTTACTTTCACAATAAATTTCTCCGTAGTGAAAACAGAGTGTTGGCTCTTTATTGACATGGTCTGGTAATTCTGTCCTGGTGTTAGTTGTGGTATGAAAGTTCTTTGTGAACCTATAATTCTTTTTATTATACCAAAAGGACAGCAACAACAGTGACATCTAGTGGTCACTTCTGCTAAGAAACCCTTTTCCTTTAATGTAGGGACTGCAAAGTACAAGAGTTTCTGTGGATCAGACATCTGGAAGTAGCTAGGCTCAGTAGGCTGGTTCAAAGTTTCACGAGGTTAGAGTCATTCCAGGCCACGGTCATCTGAAAGCTTGAATTGATAAAAAGAATCACTTTTGGGCCAGGGAGTGTTTACCTTAGCAGCATAAGCACCTGCCTAGCAAGCAAAAGATGGTGAGTTCAATCACCGGTGTCCCCCCTAAAAAAAATACTTTCCATTCCCACTTTATCTGTAATCATTTACCTGTATTCCTTATAGCCTATTAAGACAGAAGATCTTGGTTCCTCACTAGGTGTGAGTAACCTTCAGGTTCTTGCCATATGAGTTTCTCCATAAGGCAGTTTACAGTGTGGCAATGGGCCTTACCCCTGGGCAAGTGACACTGGATCTCAGTATATAGTTCAGGCTCCCCTTGAATTCACTATCCTAGCCCAGGCTGGCCTCAAACTAGTAGTGATCCTCCTGCCTCAGCCTCTGAATACTAGGATCATGAGTGTGCACTGCTGCAAACAGCAAAGCTATATCTCTGGAAGGGCAGAATGTTCAAGAATTTGTGGGCATATTTAGGGGCCAGGGATTTAGCTTTGTGGGCATATTTTTAAAGTTATTATGGCCATATTAACACGCATGTTTTCTATCTGTCACACGGTAACTTTGGTGTCTTCATCTTCCAAACATTTTTTAGGAGAGGTTTCAGTCTTTTACAGGCAGGTTCAAGGCCTGATTTCCCTGGTGTACCATGAGCTCCTGATGGCACATGTCTGTAATCCCACCATCATACATACACATGACACTTAAAAAACATTCCAAGGTTAAAACTTGGGTGAGGTCATTGGAAGTTGCAGTTTAGTATGTTTAAATATAGGATACTTTAAGACAAATAGATCACTTTTATTTATCTCAGCTTTTGATTAGAATAAGCAAATTATAGTTAAGGTCATCATTGACCTAATATCTGGGTTTCAGAAATACGAAGCAAGAGAAGTTAGAAAATACAAAATGGTAGTGACAAACCTTTTGGAGAACGAGTGCCTAAACTGCAATCCAAATAGGGAAAGTACAGCAGCCCCAAAATGGAGTCTGCCGAGTTTTGACCCTCCAGAGATCTTAGAAAAACTCTCCCAGATGTTCAGCTGTCTGAAATTGGCCCCCAACCTCGGAGTGATCAGCCAGGCCCTTGACTCAAGGGTACATGGATACTGCATGGATACTACATAGATTGGACCCTAAAAACATATATAATCTCCTACAGGATAGAGATTGTGCAATGGCTAGAGTGTCCTTCTAAAGCCCTTAAAAAACCTCGAAAGAGTGAGGTTGTGAGTTCAATACCTGGTACCCAAAAAAAAAAAACCCTAGACAGAGTCCTCATAGATGGGCTACTCAGAACCCCCCTAGGCTAATAAGAACTTTACTTCCTTACCTTTATCTTTTAAATACATTAGCTTACACCCTGCCTCCTGTGTTCGTGGTCTTTTTGTCAGGGGACAAGATTCCAAGATCCTGGTAATAGCTTCTAAATGGCAGAACTGAAATTTAAATTTCAAACTGGGCATGGTGGCACATGCCTGTAATCCCAAGCACTAAGGAGTCTGAGGCAAGATGATCACTTCCAGTTCAAGGCCAACCTGAAATGCATAGAGAGACTTATCTCAAACCCCCTACAAAAATTTTTTTTGTTTTTAATACCTGAGTTTTACTGTACTAACCTGAGACTGTGCGAGGCCTGGACTGCTGCCATGAATACCTGTTTTCCTGAATCTACGCTTTATTAGCCATTTCAATTTATTCTGGACAACCCGAACCTTGATTTGGGGAAGTGACCATTAAAGCAGTCTTTAGTTGGCCCAGTTCCCTGAGTTACCTACTTCTGCACATACTGAGCTCTGGATTATGCCTTCCTAGTGCCACCATCCCAAAGTTGTCATTCTCACTTTTGACAAAAACTTGGGCGGATCATACTTACATGAGGAAAGGTAAACTTTTGTTGGTGAATGACATTGTTCACAGAAATCTGCCTCCCTATTACTGTTTTGGTTTATCCAAACAAAAAGTCCTTTTTACTTTGTTATGCAGAAGTCTGTGGCTTTCGCTTTGTCTCTCTCATAACCCCACTCAAAACAAATGTGAAGACAAAAGTGTGTAATAATAGGCTTTCTGGCTATTTATCACAGTGAGTGACCAAAAATTGGAAAGAGAAGAAGACAAACTTCAAACAGGCCTATAGTTTTGGAAGAAACACAGGCTGTGCATTCATTCGCCCACAGCATGCTGGAAAACCTAGGAAGCAGTTTCTGGGCAGCATGAGAAGTCTCCCCAGTTCTCAAGCCTAGGGGAGAGAAAGGGAAAAAACATGCACAAAATGTGTGCGCTCTCCTGGCTGGCTCACCAAATATGTTACCAGATTATGGGGTGCTGGAGTCTTTCTGGAGGAGTTTTCTAGGTTCTTTCTGTTCTGAGCAAAAAATTGGTCAAGACAAGCACGAACAACAAAATCTTATTAGAGACAGCAAAAGAACCAGGCACTCTCTTTGTATCATCCACTCTTCAACTTAACATCAGGTTGAGACCATCCTATCAAAAACCTGCCTGAGTTCTTGCAAGAAGTCTACATGCAGGGTTCTGAGACCTGTGCATGTGTCTTGGCATTTTGTATTTAAATCACACCTATTTCCCCAGCCATATTCTTATATGCATATTCTTTGCATATGGGGAGCTCATACTAAATAACATAGCCAATCTTTTCACAAGATGTGTAGTTAAGTGGCTCCCAGTTGCTAAGGGGGGGGCCACAGGACGGGACAGGATGACATGAGATGTTTGATTCACAACCCGCACCAGCAGGCTCACAGCCGCCCCCCAGAGAGAGGAGGAGCTCCTTGTTCTCCCAGCACCCCAAGTCAACCACATGGTGCAGGTCCCCAGGCGCCAGGGTCTCTCCCCTGCAGGCCCCCTGAAAGTCCGCCATACTCACCTGCTATTTCTTTCTGATGAATTGACCATTACATTTCCAAAGTTCTGAAATGGCCAACAGACCACAGAATTCTCTTTAGGCTCCTGTTTGAAACCAGCTGCTACAGCGATCTGCTGGCCTTGCTTCAGGGCCATCTTCCTTGTTTCTTAATACGGCTTTTTTATGTTGCTCTTTATGTTTTAGGTCTCTCAGAAGAACCATGCAGTACTTCACCTTTTTGAGGTTGTTGTTACTTTTTGTTATATTTTTGAGACAGGCTCTCTTTATGTAGTTCAGCCTGGCCTTGAACTCACTGTGTACCCCAGGTGGTCTCAAACTTAAGCAATTCTACTCCTGAGTTCTGAAATTACAGGCGTGTGCCACCATACCCAGTTTACCCAACCTTTTATGACTGAATATTTTTCACTTACAATTATGGTCTCAAGATCCATCTATTTTCCTAAAAATAATTCAAATTTATATTCCTTAATGGCTGAAGAGTAATCCACCTTAGTGTGTATAAATATAAATACTACATTTTCTTTATCCATCAGTTAATGGGTATATAGACCAACTTCCATGGTATAGCCATTGTGAATTATGCTGCTATGAACATGGGTATGTATGATGACCTTACATTTTTTGGAAAGACACTCTTGTCAGGGATTACAGGGAAAATAATTATATACAGGACACATAATTTAGAGTATTATTTACAACGGTCACCCAGGGAGTCAAATACGAAGAAAGTGCAAGAAATCTCTCCACACACTAAAGACCTACAAATGCAGTCAAGGTCCTGGATCCTATGGCAGTAACTTGCATGAGTTCAGCTGAAAACCTAGAGCCCATGGCAGTGCCCCCCATGAGTCCAACTGGAGGCCTAGAGCCCACAATAGTGATTCATGCAAGTCTGTTTCACGGATCTGTGCTGAGAAGGCTCAAAGGTTAGCAGGGGAAGCTAGAAAAATCTATGCCAGTGGGGTGAAGGATCTATGCCAGTAGGCTGAGGGTTCTGCACTGAAGCCAAGAAGCAATGCTCAAAACAAGGACCAGTGCTCTCCTGAAAAGTATGGCAGCCAGCTTCCTCAACAATGAGGTCCTGAGCTCCTCTTACGATAACAGCCAAGTTCACATCAGGGAAGCCAGCATGACAAGTTCCTCCAGGAGAACCAGCAGCTCCAAACAACACTTCTCCAATTCTCCTTTTGTATTGATAGCAATCCTCAAATAGGCCATCCACATTCAGCACCATGCTAATTTAGTTTAGCTGGTATTACAAGTTGACCACCAGTTATCAGTCTACCACAGATACCTGGGAGAGATATACCTAGGATAAGTGGAATTTCTAGGGTTAGGTTTTTTTGGGTTTTTTTGAGACATCTCCATACTGATTTCCAAACTTTTGTAGTCAAGGTTTATGCAGAGAACAATTAGAATCAGGACATGGAGTTTATAATATTTTTATGATGGCCACCCAGAGTTAACACAAAGAAATGCAGGAAATCTATCCACAACACTAAAGACAGAATATTTAGCCAAGGGCCTGAATCCCACAGCAATGTCCCACATGAGTCCAGATGAAGACCCAGATCTCATGACAATGCCTCCCACAAGTCCAACTGGAGGTCTAGAGCCCACAAGAAGGACTCACATCAGTCTCTTTTATGGATTCGTACTGGGAAGCCCCAAAGGTCAGCAGTGGAAGCTAGGAAGTCTATGCCAGCAGGATGAAGGAGCTGTGCTGGTAGGTTAAGGGTTCTATGCTGGAACCGAGAAGTCACACTCACAACAAAGACCAGGGCTGTCCTGAAAAGGAGCACAGCCATCCTCAGCAACAGAGGCCCCGAGCTCCTTCTCCGACAAGCACAGTCGAGTATATGCCAGGAAGCCAGCATGACTTCATCCTGGAGACCAAGTGGCACACGTCTTCCTCTCCGGAGTCAGGAAGCAATGCTTGCTGTGAGGACCAGAGCTTCTTCAGGAGAACCAACAGCTCAAGCAGCAACACATAGGAGAACCCACAATGCCTAAACACCTCAATGCACCTCCCTTCTCCTTCTCCACGTCTCTATTTATGCTGGCAATTTTCCTCAAGTGAAACATCTACGCTCAGCAGCATAGTGATTTAATTCCATTGGCATTAAGTTGACCACCACACATTAAATTTGTGTTAATCCATAACACAAACTATCTGTACTACTTTTTATTTCCACCAACAGTGTAGAGAGTTCCTTTTTCCCCACAGCCCCACTAGAATTTGTTGTTTTCTGAGCCCTTGATTATGGTCATTTTTGCTAACATAAGATGAATATTTTTTCATTCATTTATTGGCCATTTGTATTTTTTCTTTGATAAGTATTTTTTTCTTTCATTTTATGATTGAGTTTTAGGAGGACTATTTTTTTATCTATTCTAGGTACTAGTTCTCTGAGGAGTAGCTGGTAAAACTTTTTTTCATTCTGTCTTTTCACTCCATTGGTTGATTCTTTTGCTGCCCATTAGGTTTTAATATGACATATACTAATTCATTGAATCTTGGTATTATTTTTTTGTCCAATATGGGTTATTTGCAGGAACTCTTTTTTTTTAATCCCTCTCTCACCTATTTGCAGGAACTCTTAAGTCTTTGATCCATTTTGCTTTGATTTTAGTAGAGTTGGATACATGGATCAAGATTCTTCTGCACATGGGTAACAAGTTTTTCAAGCATCATTTGTTTAAAAAGAGTATCTTTTCTAGCATAAATTATTGGCCACTTTGTCAAAAATAACTGAAGGTGCTTGGAATTATTTGTGCTTTCTCCATTCTATTCATCAATAGATTTGTTTATGTTCCAGTAGCAAGACATGTCTTTAATGTTTGCCCTTGTGGCTAAGGCAGGAGGATCACAATTTCAAGATCAGCCTAGACAACATAATGAGATCTCATCTAAAAATTTACAAGTTTTTTCCTCTGGAGAGGCTAGGAGTAAAACATGCTTGCCCTGGTAATATTCCTGGTATTATTCCTCTGTAATCCTAGCACTCAGGGGAGCTGAGTCAAGAGGATTACAGGTTTGACCCCAGCCTGATAACTTAGTTATTTAGCAAGACACTGTCTCAAGATTTTAAAAGGGGAGAACTTTCAGGACTGGGGATGTGTCCTATATGAAGGCTCTAGGCTCAATCTATTGTGCCACAAGCAAAATAAAACCTCTGATTCTTGCTGCTTGCCCTGCTGCCCATCTCCCATATTAGGTTCATTATAAGATTTATCTTTATTGCTGTTTTGGTTTTGCTGTGTAGTCCAGATTGGCAATGAACTTGAAATCCTCCTATCTCAGCCTCCCAAATAGCTGAGATTTGTGCCACCATACCTGGCTTCATAAAACATATTATTGATAATTTTTTGTTTATCCTTCCAGAAATGTGATGTGGTCAATCTCTTACTGTTTTTACAGAGGAAAAAAATTCTATGCACACTGCTACACAGAGCTTTTTTCTCAGAGCTCCTTTTACATTAAATATCTTATTACATGCATCAGGGCTCAGCCACTTCTCTAGAGGACATCCAGTGACCTAGTTCTGTTGCTCTAGTATATGATGCTGCAATGGACATCCTACTCTGTTTTAATGCCAGTAGCAATGACTCCCAGTTTTGATGGATCCTCCCATGTTACGTTCCTGTCAAGCCAGTTTAAGAATTTAGCATGTCACTGCCTGCTAAAAACCTTAAGGGACTGCTGTAATGAAAAGAACTTGGGCTGTGCTGCTTAAGACCAAGGAACTTTGAGCAAGATTTACCTTCTCTGGGACTCATTTATTAATCTGTAAAATGGAGTGTAATCTTATGTTCTCAGGGTGGTTATGAGAAGCCGCAGACTAGCTATGATAGAAGGCTTGGCCTCAGAAGAGTTCTCAGCCGCCTTATTTAGTTTCAGATTGCCCCAGGGTGCTCGCGCCAAAAGCTCGTGCTGAATGTGCTAGAGGAGCCCTTCTCCCGCTGGTAAATGAGTAAACCGAGGCACGGAGCGGACCAAGGGTTTAGTCAAGACCATGAGTCAGTTGAATTGGCTTGAGTCCGACTTGCGGGTGTGGCCTCTGCCTTCATGAGCCTTCGCACCTCTGAAAGGAGGCCTGGCCTGAACCTTCCTCTTTACGCAGTCCTCTCCTCATCAACCCTTTCCCATTCTTCCCAGCTCTCCAACGCGCACTCCAGTATGCTCTGCTCAGTGACGACTGGGTGGGGTTGGAGGAAGTACATTCCGGAGCACCTAAAGGCAGTTGGGCGGGACCACTGGGGGCCCTGGGGCTCCTGGACTCGGCATCCTTCCTTTCCTCTGGGCCCCAGTATGCCCTTTTGAGCCCGAAGAACGCTAGAAGAATGTGTGTGTAGACGGTAGATGGATGCAGTGTAGCTGTCTACTGGGTGCGCTGCGGTGGTGTGTGGTGTCTAGTGGGTCCTTGCGTAGACATATGAAATGTGTGGGGTGGTGTACAGATGTGCGGGCTCACGCCGTCTTGGACTCATCGCTCTTAAAGCAGCCGTCCTTCGCGATGATGCGGTACAGCCTTAACTCTCGCCTGGGTTGTCAAAACTACCTGACCTGGAGTTTGCGCGTGCGCGACTCCACCTATGACCCCGCCCCTGAGGCTGGAACCCCGCCTTCCCCCGCCCACGCCGCACTTTACGGCCCGGCACGCCAGTTTTGCAGCAGTTGCCCTCACTGCTTCTGTGCCCACCACTTCTGAGGCAGGTGAGGTAAAGTGAGGTGAAGTGTGGTGTCGGGCTGGTTTTGCCGCTTGGGTACAGTGACGGGGTGAGTAGCACAGCTGTCACCAGCTGGCGAGGGCGGCGAGTCAGCTGCTGTGTTGTCTCCTCAGGTCTAGTCCCATCTGCCCTACAGTAGGGAGGCCTCCCAGGCCGGGCCAGCCGAACCAATGCTGGACCTGGAGGTGGTGCCTGAACGCTCTCTGGGGAACGAGCAATGGGAATTCACCCTGGGTGAGTATGGGGTCCCTCGGTAGGGCGCCATTCACTGATGTTTACTTCTTGTCTTTTGGGTTTTGTTTTTTTTTTTTTTGACACGGAGTCTCGTGTTATACTCTAGGTTGCCCTCGAACTCGCTGTGTAGACCAGGCTAGCCTTGCTCTCGTGATACTCCTGCTTCAACCTCCCGAGTAGTGAGATGACAGGAGTGTGCCACCGCACCCGGCTCTGGTCTCTTGTTCTCTAGCAGCCCGCCTGTGGGCTCTGCCTCTCGTGCACCTACGCCTGTGGCTCCTTGTCTGTTTGTCCTTTCGGCAATTTGGGCTCCAGGCATTGGATTTCTGCTCCAACTGGCCAGATGTGCCTATCAGTCGCTTTTTGGAACAAAGACACCCTCGCTTTAGGCTTCAGCAGGGTGGCTGAAGGGACAGTGGTAATAGTGATGATACTAAGAGGTTGCATGCCTTAGACTCTTCATGGCTCTTTGACAGGTAATTACCTATAGTAACCCTCACTGGTGTCTGCGAATCTACTGTTGTTATTCCTGTTCCCACCGCACAGCATACTAGAAGTGGCTGATACCTGTTAACACCACCATGGTCTCTGATCTGTTTATCTGTGCATTTTGGTGATGTAGGTTCCCTCTTTGGGAGACCTAAACTCCGATCTGTAATGTGGCAGTGGGGATTTGGTCAAGGGGAATTATCTATTCTTGTTTTTGTTTTGTGTTTTGTTGTTGTCATTTGTTTGTTTTTTGAGGCAGAGCCTTGCTGTGTAGTTCTGGTTGGGCTTGAACTCACAGCAGTCTCCCTGCTCCAGCCTTCCAAAAGCTGGGATTACAGAGCATTACCACACCTGGCCAACTTTATGTCTGTTAAAGCAACTTCAGACTTGTTTCCTTCTTTTGAACTGTAGTCTTCTGTGTGATGGTGTAATTCTAAATCCAGCCCTCTGCTGTATGAGTTAAAAATTGAGTATAGGGCCTGGGATTTAGCTCAGTGGCTTAAGCGCCAGCCTGGCAAGCATGAGGTCATGCTTGCCGTACCAAAAAAAAAGTTGAGTACAGAAAGAGTTCAGGGAAAATAACCTACAGTTTGTAATCACAGTTTAGGTAGCTCAGTTTTCTCCCACCACCGTCTTTATCCCCAACATCACTACTTTTATTACAAAGATATTTGCATTCAGTAACTCCACTGTGTTTACTTTGATGTTCCATCACCAAGAGAAGGGGATGGAAAGCAAGTGTTGCTGCTTCTTGTTTGCTGAGTGAATTTTTGTCACTCTAGAATGGGCTACAAAACTGAGTCAGATGCTTCACTGGATCATGGCTTATCCCTGAAGTGGAAGACTCTTGTCTGTGGAGACAGCATATTGGAGAAACCTGGTAGGACCCTGCTGGTGGTCAGTGTATTTGCAAATTGTGGGAGTTAGTTTTATTGACTTCTCAATAAAACTTAGACCACTCTTTTGGAGATCCTCACAGTTTTAGCTATGATGAAATGTTTTAGGTTCTTATGAAGCACCAAGACCTTAATTGAGAGGCCAATAGTAACATGCTAACATTGTTTGGCTTCTGGTTAACCTTTTCCTCCCCTTCCTTGACAGCTTCTGCCCACACCAGGACCTCCTAGGTCTGGATAAGAACCACAGCCATACCTCAGACTGTGCTAATGATGCAACCACATTGTGGATCTCTTTGTGGGACAAGCATTCAGACAGAGTCACTTGGTCTGAAGTAGTGACTAGGGTTGAAATCAGGATTTTCAGAAAAGTGAAAAAGCAAGGCCTCCTGTGGTAACTGTTTTTGACAACTTAATCGAAAATTCTAACAATCAGTTTCCAAGAATCACAGTTGGGTAGTTCTTTCAGACTATATTAATAGCAACCAAAAATAGAAGGACATTTCTGTATGGGTCCAGAATTGAACTTTGGAGGGAACTCAGTTAACCAAAACCTTCATAATTCCTTGTGGGTCTTAAAACTTACATTTTGCTGGGGATTTAGCTCAGTGATATAAGCACCTGCCTGGTAAGCACAAGGTCGTGAATTCAGTCCCCAGTACCAAAAAAAAAAAAAACCTTGCATTTTTAAATAGTGCAAGTCATTTGTTTTCTGCTCCCTGATCTCTTCCCCCACTCTCAATACATCTAGGTGCTGTTAGTGCTGTTAATTAGGGATTGGTCTAAGAAATGAATGTGCTATAAAATTATATTCCAAGGTTAGAGAGCCAGTTGGCGCTTACCTCTTGTCACTGCAACACTAAGGTATTTTCTCAATTTGCCAGGTAAAAAATAAGCTCAGAGAGGAAATAGAGGTGATAAATCATAGTTGAACAAGGCTTCCTGCTATCACTTCTCTGGGCTGTTCTAAGGATGGGCTCAGTTTTTGTTTCCAGGTATCTTAATGAAATCTGTAAATGCAGATGTATGTACCTGCCCTTGGTGTCATTCTCCTTGCATCATAACAGGGAGATGCATCCAGTGACTTGGCTGCCTTCCTGCCTTTTGTATACTGTTAGGACAGTATGCAGAGGCAAAAAAACTTAAGCCAAGAGGAACTGTGAATGCTACAACAATTAGGCCATGGTGGATTGCAGGCAGCGCAAGTTTGAAATAATGTTTTCACTGAGACTTGCAGAATATATTTTCTGTATGTCTAAATTTTTTAAAATTAGTCTTTAAAATGTCTGAAGAAGATAGATTATGGCTGGAGATTTAGCTCAGTGGCATAAGCGCCAGCCTGGCAAGCATGAGGTCACGAGTTCGATCCCTGGCACTAAAAAAAAAAAAGATAGATTTGAGGAGCCACTGATAAAATCTCAGCCTTCTCTGAGAGTCCTTGTTTAGTAAGCCTTGAAGGCTCCCCTCTGCAAAAATAGCTTATACCTCTGTTGGATCTGCTTATGAACATTGGAAATTGAATAGTGGTCTTATATCCCAAGACCTTAGTTAGTGGTATGGAAGGATTACAAGAATAGTTCAGTTTATTATAATGCTGTAAAAGAAGTATAGGGTGCTTTCTTCAAACTCAACATTGGCTTCTCAAAAGAGTAGATTGGCCTAAGTGTAGATGGGCCACAAGTTTTATTTTTGTTTTTTATTATTGGGTGTTTTGTTGTTGTAATTTTGGGGTATGTGTTTGTTTGTATTGCTTTTTTGAGGCACAATCTCTGTATTGTTTAGCCTGGCCTCAAAATCTCTGTGATCCTCTTCCCTCAGCCTCCCAACTTCAAAATTTGTTTTTCCAAGATTTACCCACCACACGTGGTGCTGACTGGGGCCTGTCCTCAGATTATCCTTAGTACCACCACTGTCTTGGTTTTTAGATTGCCTGGGACCCACTTCTGTAAGTCTCTGTTGCTTAAAATACAACAGAAGCCAGGTCTGGCCACATGTGCCTATGATTCCAAGGTACCCAGGAGGCTAAGGCAGGAGGATCACAACCACACTGTGGATCTCTTTGTGGTTTGCACCCAGCCTAGGCAACTTGAGACCCCGTCTCAAAATTTTAAAAAAGGCGGGATGTGGCTGTATTGGAGAGTACAGCTGAAAAACAAACAAAAAAACAGAAAAACATACAGTGAAGCCAAGCATTATAGGACACACTTGTAATCCCATCTACTTGTGAGGCTGAGGCAGGAAAGTCAAGAGTTTGAGATGGGGCTAGTCTAATCCCTTTTATAAGAATGTGCCCCCCCCCCAAAAAAAAGAAATAAAAAAAAAAAGAATATGCCCCTTCCAGATATTCAGCCTGGATTTCTTTCCTATTTTTTGTACTCTGGGTTTTGTTTGGTTGGTTGGCTGGCTGTTTTGTCTTGGTTAGTTTTGGTTTTCTGAGATAGGCTCTTGGTATATAGTTCAGGCTGGCCTTCACTTGAAGCGATCCTCCTGCCTCAGCTTCCGAAATGCTGAGATCACAGGCATGTGTTGATCTCTTAGGATTTTTAAACTTTCTAATTAAATCTTTCTCCTGTAAAGTTGAAATTAAAAAAAAAAAAGTGAGAGACACTAGCTTGGGCAAATGAGTGAAACCTTGTTGCAAAATTCAAAAGGGGTGAGGAGTCCTGGGGATGTAGCACTGAACTTCCTGGGTTTAATCCCCAGTACTATAACATCAATAAAATAGGGCCAGGGATACAGCTCAGTGCCATAACATCCTTGGGTTCTGTTCTCAGTACCACAAACAATGAGAAACAGAGAGAACTCTGAAAACAAAGTTTTTGATGATCTTTGTAGTCCCTGGAATGTTTGAGATATGGATTACCTAAACTGGAAACATATATAAATCTGTCAATAATAGACCAAGAGATTTGTCGATTTTAAAGTAAGGATGTAGTGAAATCTTTGGTAACATAAGTTGGTTCTGGTAGATGTGTGATTTTAAACCTTTTTTTTTTTTTTTTTTTGCTTTTTTGCTTTTGTGGGAATTGAACCTAGGACCTTTGCACTGAGTTACATCCCTGAACCCTAATTTTTCAGATATAAGGTCTTGCTAACTTCCCCAAGCTGGACTTGAACTTGTGACCCTCCTACCTCAGCTTTCCAGAGTATTGGGATTGCCACCATGTGGCAGTACACCCGACTGATTTTGAACTTTTTAATTGGGCCTTCATAAGTAATACAATTTGATAGACCTATTTTTAGAGCTCCTGAGCCAAAGCCAGAGAGGAGAGGGGACCTGCCCCAGGTTATAGATCATCTATGGCAGAGTGACAACTAGAATTGGCAGTTCAGAGGACTGTCTCTAAAGTCTTGCAGACAGTGTGTTTCTTGTCCTGTTCTTTGGTACACACTGACTTTGCCTTCTCTTAGCTCTTTGTTTGGGATCAGTGTGAATGTTTCTATTTCTAGGAAGCTGTTTTTCTGTATTCACTGCCTCCCCTGGGCAGCCTCATTCGCTTAGTGTTTAACTTTATTCTAGCTCTCACTGTTTACTGAACTTTTATTTAATCATATCTGTTGGCTTTAGTAGCCCCACCCTGTCTGAAGGCTTTCAGGTCGGTGGTTGGTTTCAGTACCTGGGTAGCTCAAGTAACCAACACAAGTGTCCCTCGTTTATTTCAGGAATGCCTCTGGCCCAAGCAGTGGCTATTCTTCAGAAGCACTGTCGAATCATCAAAAATGTGCAGGTTCTCTACAGTGAGCAGGTAAGTTGTGGCCAGTTTGTTTACTGAAATAGCATCCCTGGCTAGTGAGTCACCTCCAGAGGTGATCAGGGATAGGCCAGCTAACAGGGATTGTTATGTTCCAGTAGGAGCATTCTCAGCACTGGTCAGTTACTATGTATATTATCTCCTGGGTTCTAAAACTTTGGGTCTTGATTATCTGGTGCTGGGAGCTTTAGAGGAGCAATAAAAACTAAACATGTTTTTTTATCTATGCTTGATCTACCTAGTAGTCTTAAAGGTGGGCACTTTTCTGGATGTGTAGGAGCATTTCTGTAACCCTAGCACTGTGAAAGACTGAGGTAAGAGGGTTGCAAGTTCACCCAGCCTGAGCAGCTTAACAAGACCGTGTCCCATTGCGAAGGCCCTGGATTCAGTCCCTAGTACAGCAGGGAGAGAAAGATAGACTTCTCAGTGGGAAACCACCTGAGGGACTGTCTTTGATTTTCAATAGTACTTGCCTTCAAAGCACTTTGGTATGGAGGTTTTTTGTTTTTATTGTTTGTTATTATTGTTGTTTTTGTTTCTGCTGAGAGATTATCTATAACAGAGTCTGACTTTCACATTAAACTGTGAGGAAATTACTTCATGACAGATGGCAGCCATCAAAATGGGAAGTGGGCTTGCTTCTTGAGCTTATGTCCATGTATACATTAAGTTGAATTGTAGTCAGACACCCTCAAGATTGGTTGCTTTTGAAAACAGGCATTAAACTTTCTTCAATGTGTAAAAATGAAATTTATTTCTTACATTGCTACCTTCATTGTCTGTTATTCCAGTATTTGCAGGATTGTTAACATTAAGCTCATTCTCCCCAGTATCTTCTAAGTATCTCTAACTAGTTAGAAAGCATGGGGTTTTCAGTCTAGATCTCAATTCAAATCTCTGCTCTTCCCATTTCTTGGTTGTGCAACTTGTGGCAAATTAATAACCAGTTTGATTTTTTTTTCCTGTAAAATCAGTATGTGATTAATAGAATAATCTTTTGACAGAGGTCGAAAAGATTATCTCTCAGAGGTCTGATGTAGTGTTCCTTAAACATGGATCTTATACTGTCTTAGGTGATCTCTTCCCATACTTTTCTAAGTCTCTTTGCTTCCCACCAAGTATGGAAGACATTTGCCCCTTTTAAAAGTTTTAGAAATATCTTACTGTAGCTACACAAATTATATTTTAGAAATTAAATGTGCACATCAAGTAGATCCCATCTTTCTTTTTTGTTATTGTTGTTTAGTTTTTCTTTTTGTTTGAGATAGAGTTTTGCTTTGTAGTCAGAGGTGGTCTTGAACTCTTTAGATAGTCGGACTGGCCTCCAACACAAAATCTTCATACTTTAGCCTCCCAGGGCTGAGATTATAGGCATGTGCCATCATACCCAGCCAGATTCCATTTTTATTACAGGAGAAAAGATGGTAACAACTACTAGCAGGTAGCTTTATTTTGTGGTTATTAATTTGCCACAAGTTGCACAACCAAGAAATGGGAAGAGCAGAGATTTGAATTGAGATCTAGACTGAAAAACCCATACTTTCTAACCCATATGAACTGTTTCATGTGGGGGTCACCTAAATTACTCAAGGAGTTCAATCTCCATGACCTGTATTCCTCCTGTGTGTGCTTGAGCATCACATAGTTCATGTGTATTTTGGTTCAAGGACTCTCCAAAGTGGAACTTTGTTTTCTGGATTGAGACTAGATAACCCAAGATTAGGGTTCATTGTGTTGTTATCTTGCTTGAGACTTAATGGTTTATGCATTTATGTAGACCTACTGGAAGATGGTAACATTCTGCTAGTTTTTGCCAAGCATGATGATACCATCTGGGTCTGCTGTGTTGTGGGATTACTGGGGTAAAGTGGAGCACACAGTTTGAGCTAATCCCTGAAGGCTCTTAGAGAAAACTTCCCTGGTAAGGCCTGTCAGCAGTGATGCTGTCCTTCCATTCCTATCTGTCTCTGACAGCCACAGCTCTGTCAGTTTGTCTACTTTAAGAATCTCCATTTGACAAAAACTCAAGCCCTTTGAACTATTTTGTGTACCAGTTTAAAAAATGATCATGTTGGCCAGGGATTTAGCTCAGCGGCATAAGCGCCTGCCTAGCAAGCACAGGGTCATGATGCCAGTACCAAAAAAAACAAAACAAAACAAAACTTCCTGAGAAGAAGACAAAATGATCATGTTTTAAATTGGTGGTGTTTTTGCTTTTACTTCTAGGCAGCCTGGGTCAAGGCAATGAGTCTTCAGACATTGAGTCCTTGACTTGATTGCGTTGAACCAGAAGCAGGAACAGAAGGAGGAAAAGTTCTGTGTGCCATGTCTGTGCTTAGTCTTTCTTTTTTTGCGAAGAAGGGCAAGTACTGGGGATTGAACCCAGGATCTTCTCACTGAGCTACATCCCCATCCCTTTTTATTTCACTTTTTTTCTTTTCTTTTCTTTTCTTTTTTGCAGTGCTAGAGATTGAACTCAGGGCTTTGTGCATGCTAGGCAAGCACACTACCACTAAACTACATCCCCAGCCCTTTATTTTTTATTTTGAGACAGGGTCTCACTAAATAACCCAGGATAGCCTCAAACTTGCAATTTTCCTGCCTCAGCCTCCCAGAATGCTAAGGTTACAGACATGTGCCATCACATCTGACTTGTGCTTGGTCTTTCTGACCTTATGATCTGTTTGTGGTTTGTTGGTTTGTTTGGTTGGTTGGGGTTTTTTTTGCTTTTGTTTTTGTTTGTTTTTTTTGGTACCGAAGATCAAACTCACGACCTGCCAAGCAGGCATTTAGGCCACTGTGCTAAATCTCCAGCCCATGGTATTCTTGTGTAGAAACCTGAGTTCAGCAAAGTTTTACGAGTCAACTAAGGTCATCAAGGCACTATTTACTACCTATACTGCTATTTCTCTTCCCCTAGGCTCAGAGAGGAAGATGTAGAAATGTGACTCCTTAGATCTTAGATTATATTATATAGGATGATAGAGAGAGAGAGAACCCTTCCCAGTCCTTGTGACAATCTGAAAGGTTTATATTTGTAATTCCAAAGGAAAATTACTGGAATTCTAGCAAATTAATTTCAGCATACCACTTTTAGTGCAACCCATGGTAAGAATAAAGACACTGAGGCATATCTATAGTTGTGGGGAACCAAGGGGTCCTAAGTCTAGCTAGGGTGATGGTTAGCCAGAACAAAGGCCTCTACTCAAGGCTAAACCCAGGTTTAATTAATTCTTCACGAGGGGAGTGGCTCCGGGATGAGTGACTGTGAGAGTGGTGGGAACCACTGAGTTCCTTGAGTTGAGCTTGGTAAATGGCCTGGAATCATCTCTGCAATATGCAGAGAGAAAGACATGCAGAAAGAGTAATTTATATAACACAGATCGAGGTAGTATCTAATGTTTTGGGCTCCAGGCTTCAGCTCTGATATATAATCTTCATCTCTGGGTTTTTGGTTTTTTGGATTTTTTTCTTTTTTGAAAGTAGAGATTGAACTCAGGACCTTGCCCTTGCCAGGAAGGTGCTGTGATGCTCAGCTGTATCCCCAGCCCCACTGATGTGTAATCTTTTATGTCTTATATATAATCAGATTGCAGGGTATTTCTTGGTTCTAGAATTTGGCTGAAATTATCCACAGAATAAATTTATTCTCTGAAGCATTTACAGAGAGCATTAATGTGGATGTAGGTTCCATTGACATGCATAAATAGCAACTGCTGAGTTTGGATCCTTGGCCTTTTCACATGACATACATTCCTCATCGAATGCTTTATAGGTTTGATGGCAGTAAACTGATACAACAGATGTGGATGCTGGAGCCTCAGATGAAAAAACTTGTGTATCACATGATTTTGTCCCTTCCCTAGATATTTGTACTTAAGCCTGGAAGGTGGGGTGGGGGGTACTCTTTTCAGCCAATATTATGAAGTAGGAGCTATAGGCTGGAAGTAGAAGGCACTATGCATTCATGCTACAGTTTTTCTTTCTTCCAAACCTCATTAGTTTGGAGAGACAGGAACTATCTGCTCTTGAGTATCCCCTGTGCATTGCATTTATATTATAAGGCTTTTAGTGTATGCTTGTGCTGGTGAATAAATTAGTTGTTCAGAGTATGTTTTATTTTTGTTTTATAGTCTCCTCTAAGCCATGACCTCATCCTTAACCTGACTCAGGACGGGATCAAACTGCTGTTTGATGCTTTCAATCAGAGACTTAAGGTAACTATTAATGACTGTGTCTGGCTGAACCAGTCTTTCTAGAGCTGATTAATGTATACTATTGTGAATTGTTTCAGAAATTCATAAGTGGGTGCAAACCTTTTTGATTCAGAAACCACCACAATGAAGCTGTGCCTGTTTGCCTAAAAATAAAAGGAAAGATGGCCTGAGATGGGTAGGTAAAAAAAAAAAGGCTGAGAAGTACTAAGAATGGGCCCTAACTACAGAATTGGATCAAATGACTTTAGTCAGACTCTTGATTTGTTTTACTTCATTTCTTGTGTCAAACAGTGTAACTTGGAAGATAGTAAATAGAAACTGCTCTTCTGCAATGCTGGGTCTTGGGCATAATACCACTAAGAGTTGATTGTAGAAATATAAACAACTTTCTGATGTGCAGGATATCTTAATTGGAATATAAGTATAATTTGCTAATGCCTGTTTCAGTCCAGGATTTTTTTTTTTCATGATTGGCCTAATAGGCTTTCTTACTATAGAAAAAAACAATATAAAATGTAACATGTATAAAAATGTATAACTCATTTGTCTTGTGAATTTTCCTAATAGTAGCATGTGTGTAAGATGTACAAAGATGTTTTTCATTCACTACAGTGTTTGCAGTGATGAAAAATGAGTAACTGTCAATAAAGGAATCTTTACAGAAAATTTCACAATCCACACAAGGAAATACTATGCAGCTATTAAGAATGATACATTTTTATAAACTGACATAGGAAGGTCTCAGACATAGTAACAGAATAACACATATATAGCCTGTTTTTAAAAAGATAATCATGTATATTTATATAGCTTATCTAAAATAGACTATGAATTTAAATTCATACTTTCATCTGTTAGCACTGACTCAGGCAGGAAGCAGTAGAGGAGGAGGGTTATGAGGGTACTTTCCAATCTCACTCAATACACACATATTACTATAGGTTATTACCTATCCAGGGGCCACTGTGTATTTTTTTTTAAAATTTTATCCCAAGGGGGATAAAATTAAACACAACAAAACAGAACAGAACAGGACATAAGAAAGCATAAATCTCAAAGCTAGACAATCAGAGATCTTCACTATCTGTCAAATTGTACCCCGTTTTCCTCCAAATGGTTGTCCGTATCTTTGCATACGGGGAGCTCATACCAAGTAACATAGCTGATCTTTTCACAAGATGTGTAGTTAACTGGCTCCCACTTGCTAAGGGTGTGTGTGGGGGGGCACAGGACAGGGGACAGGACAACATGAGATGTTCAATTCTCAGCCTGCACACCGGCAGGCTCACAGCCGCCCCCCAGAGAGAGGAGGAGCTCCTTCTCCCAGCACCCCCAGTCAGCCGCACTGTGCAGGTCCCGATGCACCAGGGTCTCTCTCCTTCGGGCTGCCGAAAGTCTGCCACACTCATAGCGGCCCCTCAGAGAGGAGAGGAGCTCCTTGTTCTCCCAGCACCCCGAGTCAACTGCACAGTGCAGGTTCCGAAGCACCAGGGTCTCTCCCCTGCAGGCCGATCTTTTCACCTGCTATTTCTTTCTGATGAATTGACCTGAAAGTCCACATACTCACCTGCTATTTCTTTCTGGTGAATTGACCATTACATTGCCAAAGTTCTGAAATGGCCAACGGACCACAGAAAGAATTCTCTTTAGGCTCCTGTTTGAAACCCGCAGCTATAGCAATCTGCTGGGCTTGCTTCAGGGCCACCAGGATGTTTTTAATATACTGTTTTCAAATGCCCTGCTGTCACAGTTTAGACATGTAACACCAAACTCTTGCCTCAGAGTCATGAGGTTGGATGAATGTAGGCTCCAAACAGTAGCATACCAGAGCCATTTTCCTGGTTAGGTTATGAAGTAACCTTTCCAGAAGACTTGAGTACTTCCAAGTTCTTGGTATCTTGCCACAAATGAGCTGCTAAGTAGAAAGTCTCCTTTTTAAAGAACATGATCCCTTAGAAAGATCCCTAGCTAGCTCTAGTGAAAAGAGTCAGAGTAGAGGTATGCTTGTACCTTTTATGAGCAGGATTTCTGATTGAAAATTGTGGCTGTGCCAGGATGAGGCCTTGACCTCAGTGAAATGGCATACCAGTTTGGCATGGTAAACTGCCATAACCCAGGCATTCTTTGCTGTTGTTTTTGAGACAGTGTCTCACTTTGTAGTGTAGGCTGACCTCAAACTTATGGCAGTTCTTCCTCCCAGCCTCCCATGTGCTAGGATTATAGTATATACCACCATACCCAGGGATTCCAAAGGAGACCTTAACTATCTTGTAAATCGTAACTATTCCCCTGCCTTCCTTGCCCAGCTCCACTCCTCCCAGCTTTTCATGCTTGCAAGCATCATATTACCCTTAACTAGCTTCATACTAGGCAGACTTGCTTGATGTGCATTGAGCATGTTTCTCCACTAGTGAACAGAAAACTATGGAGGAAAGTGTTTAAATGCCATGAGGGCCCAGCAGAGGGAGCAGCAAGTCTTTCCTTTAGATAGGATTGAAATAGCTTCAAATTTCTTCTTTCCTCTAATTCTACTTTTTTCTTTCTTTATTTCTTTGGTTTTTTGAGACAAAGTCTCACTATATATGTCATTCAGGTTGGGCTTGAACTCGGTATATAGCCAACAGTAGCCTTGAATTCCCAGCAGTCTTCCTACCTCAGCCTCCCAAGTGCTAAGATCACAGCATGCCACCATGCCTGACTGTCTTCTCTCTAATTTTAAAATGCGAACAAAAGATAACATTCAGTGTTTCTAGAGATAGATAGATAGATTGATTGATTGATTTTTTTTTTATATTGGGGTTGACTCAGCCTCATTCATGCTATGCACATGCTTTACAGCTAAGCAACATCCCAAATTGGCCTTGAACTTGCACTTTGGCCTCATCCTCAAGAGTAGTTGGAATTACAGGCATGGGCTGTTATGTCTAGCTTTTCTGAGGGGGTAGGGGGAGCTTGTGTTGTTGTTATTGTTGCTGCTGGAAATGGAACCCAGGATGTTGCACATACACTACCACTGAGCTATACTCCTAGCCCCTATATTTTAATCAGCTTGATTATTTTAATCAGCTTGAAAGCATTAGCAACTCTAACATTTGATTTTTTTTTTTTAGGTGATTGAAGTATACGACTTGACTAAAGTAAAGTTAAAATATTGGTAAGTTCCCCTTCTACTGGTACAGGTCATGCTTGGTACAAACAGACTTTATCTACTGTCTTCATTAAGTTAGTAAAGGATTCCATTGGTAGCAATACATGAGTTATTGTCTAATGCTTTGATTTCCTGAGGCAACCTCCCAGCCTGCTCAGTATCTGGGGAAATTAACCTCATAACAGATATTCTCTGTGTTAAATACTTCACATATAAGTCATCTAACCCTCTCAACAAAGTGGGACCTCAGCTTAGAGACGATATGGCAGTCTCCTAAGTTATAACTGCCCCACCTTGCCCAACCTGTCTTTGGCACCTCTTTGCATATTTTCATGAGCAGCAGAGGTAGAAAAAAAACAGATGCCAGAACCAAGACTAAAGGGAATGCACCACTTTAGAGCCAATTTTTAGAGCCAATTTTTTTTTTAGGATGAAAATGCAGATGACATATACCAGTGATGGCAAACATTTTAGGGATGAGTGCCCAAACTAACCCAAAACCCGCTTTTTTGTCTCAAAGTGCCAACATTCCAGTTAAACCTGAATACTGAGGTTTTAGTTTAGAAAAAACAACTGATACATTAACATCTTTTGTCTTAAGAGAAAAACAACTTAACATGCATGCTCACAGATCTGCTACCACTTTCCTATATAGTTCATAGATACTTGAGCCCACCCTGTGGGGTAATGCTACACTATCATCTAGCATACTCCTTTCAGTAAGCTTCCCTTTACAAGAGTATGATGAAGACCAGCTTCCTGGGGTAAGCTTAGGCAGTGTTTGCTGATTGAGGAATAGATATACAAATGCATAACAGCACTAACCCCTGCAGGTTCCCATGGTGTTTTAGTCTTGCTAGAGTCTTTAAGCCAAGGTCTGTCTTCTCTGTCCCCTAACTCAAAGTCAGTGATATATTTCAGCTTCATGAGAAGTGACCTTCTCAACTCATTCATTTTCTCTTACTTACTTGTTTACTTATTTATTTATTGGTATGAGGAATCGAACTCAGGACCTTATTCTTGCCAGGCATGATCTCCAGCCCACTTTTCTCTTATTTAAAAACTTTTTAATTAAACATTTTGTTTTTATGTAATTGAACTCACTGAATCATCAAAATAACTTTTCCAGCCCCCATGTCTCATGATCTATGAGTCCATCTTGCAAAGCCTAGTATTAAAGTATTTTTATTTTTCAGTGGTGTGCATTTCAACTCTCAGGCCATAGCTCCCACCATTGAGCAGATTGACCAGTCTTTTGGTGCAACTCATCCTGGAGGTAAACCACTGATTCCCTGGGTCATCAGTGGCATCCCATAACCATACCCTAACAGATGGTACGATCTACCATACTTGAGGATTGTGAGGTTGGTGCTTGGGTATGCGAAGGAAAGCTTCTCCCCTATGTTTTTAACCTAGTAAATCAGTTCAGAAATAAGACATGAAGAGTGTGTTGCTGGTTTATATTAGTGACTTCAGATGCCAATCAGCTGTGTCATTTACGTGTCTCTTCCCATAGTGTACAACTCTGCTGAGCAGCTATTTCACCTCAACTTCAGAGGACTGTCTTTCTCTTTTCAGTTAGACTCATGGACTGAAGCTCCCAAGTACGAGGTTAGCCCTTCCTGTTCCTTGGTATCTTGCCCTTATGGCTTGGGTCAGCAGCAGTCATTGTGGGGGTTGGAATGTTGGATAGGCATGCAACCTCTGATTTCCTTGTCTCTGAGGCTCACTGAGAGTCAGAGAATGTAGAGTGGGTACAGTTGACAGGAAAGCAAGGCTTAGGCCAGCATTCCCAGAAAGAGGCCACTGGCCATTGCAGAGAGTATTCAGAAATAAGTCTAGTCATGTCTTTAAAGCTTCTAATCACTTCAGTTTTCTTAGTGGCCAAGAGTTTGGAGCTTTTGTTTTCTGGATTTTCAGTTACCTATTTCTTAAAGATGAACTCACATTGTTAGCATGAGTTTATTGACAAAGAGCCTGAGTCATATGACCTACAGTGTGCCCTTAGTAAAACTTATCTTGTGTTTGCAGCCCAATTTTGCCCATGGTCTGGCTTCTCTTCAGATACCCCATGGAGCAACTGTAAAACGAATGTACATCTATAGTGGAAACAGCCTGCAAGACACCAAGTAAGTGTAGGGCTTCATTCTAAGGCCATGGGCTACCAGGGAGAGAGAATCAAGACCTGACTTACTCTGTGCCTGCCCCTAGGGCTCCCATGATGCCCTTGAGCTGTTTCCTGGGCAATGTGTATGCCGAGAGTGTAGATGTTCTTCGTGATGGAACTGGACCCTCAGGTTTACGACTTCGTCTACTTGCTGCAGGTCAGTTACTGGCTTTGAGGTGGGTAACTTTCCCATCATATGTATTCATAGGGGCATTCTAAAAACTTATAAGCTGAGAAATATGTCTTGGCCCATTCAAGCTGCAGTAACAAAATACCATAAGCTGAGGAACTTAAAGACATAGCCTTATCTTTGACAAATTGGGGCAGTTTGGGGCAGGAATTGGGGGTTGAACCTAGTGCCTTCGCACTAAGCCACATTCCCAGCCCTTTTGTTATTTGTTTTGATACAGGATCTTGCTAAGTTCCTAAGTTTCCTAGGCTGAGCTAGAATTTCCTTCTACCTCAGGCTTCCAGAGTGCTTGAGTTTACAGGTATATGCTACCATACCTGGTTTTAGCAAATTTTTTTTTCTTTTTTTTTTTTTTGTACCAGGGATTGAACTCAGGACCTAGCACTTGCCAGGCAGGCACTTATGCTGCTGAGCTAAATCCCCAGCCCTGGTTTTAGCAAATTTTAATAAACAACAATGGCACCACTTCTTTCAGCATGCATAAAAACCTGCT
Organism: Dolichotis patagonum; assembly: GCA_004027295.1. Classification (NCBI taxonomy): domain Eukaryota; kingdom Metazoa; phylum Chordata; class Mammalia; order Rodentia; family Caviidae; genus Dolichotis; species Dolichotis patagonum. The sequence goes on from PVJX010006790.1 coordinate 48,230, forward strand.
GTGCTGGGCCGGGGATTTAGCTCAGTGGCACAGGTGCCTGAGCTGGCAAGCACGGGGTCATGAGTTCGATCCCTGGTACTGCAAAAAAAAAAACCTGCTGTGCTTATGTACCTTTGTAGCAGTTGCTAGGTTGTTTCCTTTGGGCTGCAGTGTTGTCTACTCTTCTCCCATCTACCCTTAATGGCCAGTTTGTGGAGCAATAGGCAAGTGAACTGTGGTTCTGCTGACCATAAACAAGAGCTTTCACCTTCAGTAGCTTTTCCCTCCAGGATTGATACCTCATTTTGTGTTGTTCTTACACCTGACTAGTGTTAGCTGCTTTGGAGCTTAGATTGTGCCTAATTAAGACTGCAATCTGCCTTGTGGAATTCATCCCCATATAGACAGTCTAAGAGGCAACAAAGGGGCCATCCCCTTATTGTCTAACCAGCAGTTTTTCATAAATTAGACTCTTGTATCAGTCCCTGGAACAATGGTTCTTAACTATTAAGAATCATGTATATAAACTGTGAACTCACTCTCCTCAACAGTTTATACTGCCAGGTTAAAAATGTCTTAAAATGTTGTTTCCAAAACAAGATAGAAGGCCAGGGGGTATAGCTCAGCAGCACAAGTGCTTGCCTGGCAAGCACAAGGTTGTGAGTTTGATCTCTGGTACCAAAAAAACCACAAAAAAACAAAAAAAAAAAAAAACAGTCAAAACAAGGTAGAAAAACTACTTAAAAGAATGTTGAGGGGCTGGGGATTTAGCTCATTGGCATAAGTGCCTGCATTGCAAGCGCGCGGTCGTGAGTTCAATCCCCGGTACTGATTAAAAAAAAAAAGTTGATAACTGGGGTTGTCATCAGTGGTAGAATGCTTGCCAGAGGCTGGGGAGTTAGCTCAGTGGCATAAGTGCCTGCCCAGCAAGCGCGAGGTTGCGAGTTCGATCCCTGGTACCACAAAAAAAAAAAAAAAAAGAATGTTTGCCAGAGGCCCAGGGTTCCATTCCTAATATCATAGGAATAAAAGAAGTATTGCCCTTGAGATATAGTTTTACAGAGAATCAGCATGTAGTAACAAGGTTAGGAGGATCACTGCTTTAAACAGGGTGGTTGGGAATCTGTTACATTAATCATCATAGATGGTAGCAAGAGGAGCCTGTCAAATATAAGGGTATCAGCCAATTCTGGCTACGTCACTGAATAAAACACTCCCCATAGTCACATTTTATTTGTGTTGTCTTTCTGTTCAGGGGAAAAAACTTTCTGTTAAGTCAGGGTTTCACAGAATTACTGTCCAATCCACTTATTGTTGAGAATTTCTTTGACATGCACAGAAGTCAAGACAGGGTCTCACTCCATAGTTTAGGTTGGTCTTGAACTCACTGTGCAGTCCTGCTTGGCTTCCAACTCACAACAACCTTCCTGGTTTCACCTCCTGAATAGTGGGATTATAGGCATATTCTACCACACCCAACTTCGTGATACTTTTAACACAGTCAGCTCTTAAACCCAGCAATAATTTATAGGAAGACATACTTCACAAACTAACTAGTTGTCTAAAGCAGGGTAATTTTACCTGGCTTCAAGCAGAGTGAGAGAAGAGAAAATTCAACTGTCAGTGGTTCCTTCAACTCCATCTAAACATTCACAATTATCTTGTACCTGGAGAAATGAAGACCACTGGAGACTTTGAACACTGATTGACAAGGCTATTTGTGCCTTTTATAGCTTACTCTGGCTTGCCTAAGCTGCAAGATTTATGGATAAAGGTTAATGATAATTGTGCTTTTTAGGATCTAGTTAATTTAAACACAACATTTATTTGTCACTCAGTGTGCTAAGAATAGACTTGAGTTATTTGGAGAAATCTGTACCTAGTTATTTCAGGTTTTGATTCTCTGGAGTCACCTATATATAACAAATTGATTGTTTACACATGAAAAAGCTTTGAGAACTATAAAGCCTTGTTAGAGTAAGGTGATGTTAATGGTTATCTTGGTACCAAGAATTGCTGCTATTCTTGGCTTTTTTTCATTTTGGGCAAAGCATGTTTTTTCTTTGTACTACAGTATATATATATATTCCGCCCCCCGCCCCCCGTACCGGGGATTGAACTTACAACCTCATACTTGCCAGGCAGGCGCTTAAGCCACTGAGCTAAATCCCCAGCCACTATATTTTTTTTTTAATCTTTTCTTGACAAGGTCTTGATATGCACTTCAGGCTGATCTTGAACTCACTTCACTTTGTAGCTCAGGCTGGTCTTGAACTTGCAACAATCCTCCTGCCTCAGCCTCCCGTGTGCTGGGATTACAGGTGTGCACCACCATGCCCAGCTTTTATATTTTATTTTAAGACAGTCTTGCTAAGTTGCCCAGGCTAAACTTGAACTTGCAGTCTTCCTGATTCAGCCTCACAGAGTGCTAGTATTACAGGTGTGTGCCACAACCAGCTTCACTGTATCTCTTCTATAGAGTGACCTTGTAAGTTCAATTTGTGGTTGAGTTTACTCCTAAGAAGTGCCTCTTAATACAGGTCTTTGTGTCTTGTCTTCACATACATGCATGACACCCACTGTCATTGCCGCTACCACTACCACTGCTGCTCTGATCTTAGCACAGCAGTACATTGATTAGATTGTCATCTGCACCACCACACAGTTAGCTTCAGTGGCAGATTTTTTGGCAGGTGCTGCAGTTTTATTCACCACTATTTTCTCAACATCTCAACATCTAACATAGTGACCTAGGCCATGGTAGACAGTAAAGAAATACTTGGTACAAGATAAACTTGATTCATTTGTAGGAAAATGGATGTTCCTCAAGATCATAATTTTAAGTGAAATCAGACACACAAGTTTAAGTATCTCCTTGTTTCTCTTGTGTAAACAAGAAGTATAATGGAAGATAGACATTGGGAAGTAGGAAATACTTGTTCAAATGGAAAGGGAAAAGAAAGAAGGGAAAAAGTGGGAAAAAAAGAATAGAAGGAAACAAAATGGAAACAAAGCTTTTGTGAATAGGGAGGGAAAGAAGGGTTGAAGAGAGGGGAGAGGAATGGGAAAAAATATGTACAAGTACAAATTTCCTGTGATGAATTTGACCAGTGTATATAACAAATATGTACTAATAAAATATATAAAGTTAAAAAATAATACTTGGGGGACTGGGGATTTAGCGCAGCAGCTCAAGTGCTCACCTGATAAGCTTGTGAGTTCAATCTCCAGTACCAAAATAATAAGAATAATAATACTTGGTAGAAGAAGCAAGAAATGCTTGGTAAAGAAGTGTTTGAAGAACCATTTGACTCTTAGGGGACTGAATAAGTCCCAGGAAATATATTCAAGTAGAGCTCTGACAGTGGTAGGAGTTTGGCAAAGGCAGCATAGTTCTGAGGGGCTTTTGTGAGCCTCATCACTCGCAGCTTCCTCATGCCCCCAACTTGCTGCTGTCCAGCTGTCAGAAGGGGCAGCGAAGAAGGAGGAACGCAAGAGGAGACTGGCAAGATAGTCGGTTAAACCTGCTCCTGCAAAAGTGGAAAGGAAGACAAAAAAGGCAGCGGGAAAGGATAAATCTTCGCACAAAAGAAGTACAAACAAAAATTAAGAGGAAAGCAAAATGTAAACAGGCCAAAGTGGCTAATCAAGAAACCAAAGATTTACCTGCGGAAAATGGAGCAACTTAAAAGGAAGGAGAGTACAGCCTCTGACAAAGCAGAAGAAAAAAAAGCCAAGTCTGATTAATCATACACTGTGTCTTATCAGTAGTCCCTGTCTCTCTTCTTGTGAAATCCAGAGAAATATTTTTATCAACTATTTTGTAAATGCAAGTTTTTTAGCAGTTCTAGAAACTTTGTTTATTTATTTGTCTTTTTAAGACAAGGTTTCACTATGCAGTTTACGCTGGCCTTGTACTCTGTAGCCCTAGCTGACCTCAAACTCACAGTGGTCCTCCTGCTTCAGCCTCCTGAGTGCTAGTATTACAGGCATGTACCACCATGCCTGGCTAGAAACATTTTTAAAAAGGAGGGAATCCCACCTCATTGCATTAAGTATAAATGACCTTTTTTTAAGAGATGAAATCATTCACTGGTGGTTTATATTTTGGTATAATCAGAAAATAGTGGGATATTAAATTATGTGAGGCTTTGACTGTCTTGGGTGTCAGCTTAACATTCTGTGGGTGGGAGTTTTATATCCTGCAATATAAAGCATACTAAATGGCAGTTTGGAATCATAGTCATGCATTGAATATGTCTTGGATATTTTAAATGACTTCTATTCCCGTGTTGTTTTTAGTAGAATTGTTTCCTAAAGAAAACTACTTTATAATTGTTGCCTTGTCAGAATTATGTACGTTTCATAACACCTTTGGTCGTGGTAGTCCAGCTTGACTAATTTTGTTAATATGCTATAAAAGATTGAAAATTTGAATATGTAGTATATATGATACAAAATTGTCAATCAGTGGGACTTGAGTAACACTTTATCAACATTTGAAGATACTGGCATTTAATCCTCTTACGGAAAATTTGCCTCTAAATTTGAAGCTGCAAAGCCACTGGAATAACTGAAAAGAAAACAATACATGGCTTTTTAGATTTTTGGTGTATGTCTTAAGAATTGTGTACAAAGTACAATGTCCGTACTGATCCTCAACACAACCAATAAAATCTCAAATGTGAAAGACAAAATTTTTTTTTCAAGTAATAATGATCTCTCTTAGAGTCCTAATTAAGCTGTAGTTGCTGGTGTTTCTACTTGCATATAGTCTTGCTCCTGGTCTCAACCTGATAATGATGCATGCAGCCAGTAGTCTCTCTGGGACCCCCAGGTCCATGGTCTACTGTATCTTCAGTCCTCATGTGAACCAGAACAACCTCTCTCTCATTATTTGCAGGTTGTGGACCAGGCCTGTTAGCAGATGCCAAGATGCGGGTGTTTGAACGTTCTGTGTATTTTGGTGATTCCTGCCAAGATGTTCTAAGCATGCTTGGCTCTCCACATAAGGTCTTCTATAAGTCAGAAGACAAGGTAGGAGAGATATGTTTATAGAGTGAAGAGTGAACAGACAGTCCCTTTCTTTGTCTCTTCCTTTCTTTCTCACATCAGCAATAAATATAAGCCAGATATGGTGGTACACACCTATAATCAAAGTATTCAGGATGTGGATCAACATGTAAACCTTTGTCTCAAAAAATAACACAACAGGGGGCTGAGGATTTAGCTCAGTGGTAGAATGTTTGTCTAACAAGCAGGGAGCCCTGAGTTTGGTCCTTAGCACCAAAAAAAAAAAAAAAAAAAAATCCAAAAAACCCAAAAAACAAAAAAATAACACAACAGTAAATACAAATGTTTATTTTCCCATAGACCTGGTTCTACTGAAAGTTGATGGTGAACTGAATTGAAAGCTTTTTTTTTTTTTTTACTGACCCCTATTGGTTAAATGACCCTGCCTCTATCACTGTCCATAGGGCTCGCCTTTCTTTATAAACAAGTCCATTATTTGCCATATCTGACCCACTTTTCTACTGGACTCAATCAGGAGCTGAGACTTCCCACACTTTTTTTTTAATGTTTGAGATAGAAACTTTCTATGCAGCCCTGGCTGGCCTTGAACTTGTAGCAATTCTCCTGCCTCAGCCTCCTCTGAGTGCTGAAATTAGAGGTATGTCCTACCATGCCTGGCTCTTTAAGAACTGTATTAAGGTTTGGATTTTAATTTGTTGTTATTTTTTCCCAACAGATGAAAATTCATTCTCCTTCCCCTCATAAACAAGTTCCATCCAAGTGCAATGACTACTTTTTTAACTATTTCACACTTGGGGTGGTAAGTTATGATGCCTAGAAAAGCATTTCCTTTCCACTGGGATAGGGGAGCACACCTGTGTGACTGTAACCATGCATGGGAATTGGAAAACCTGGCCTCAGGTGGCTTTGCTTGACAGTGTTTACCCCACAGTAGACATTTCCTTCCACCAAAAGTGCCAAGAAATGCTAGGTTTCCTGATTTGTCTTTACTTCTTTTCTAAGGGGAACATGCTGTCCTTAGAGGATTGGCCCAGAAACATTGATGCAGCTCTGTACCATGGACCTAAGGCACAGATAGAGATGGTAGCTGCCATTGGTGCTTAAGAGTCCAACTGTTGGGCAGGATACATATATGAGAAATGGTTGTATCAATCTATATATCAGCAAGGAGTGCCTCAGGGCAGGACTGGCCTGGACTATGGGTCTTGTAAGTTAGCTTTGAGGTCTCTATGTTCTGAGGTCCTGAATCAGGAAAGAGTAGACTCCAGAGAGAAGAGACTGGCTCTTCCTATCTGGGAAAAACCACAGATAACCAGGAGTTATGGGAGAGCTGCTGTGGAATCAGAAACTGGGAGTAGGATGGATGGCAAAAGGGACTCAGTGCTGTTACACCTTGACTCCCACATTTAAGGGCCAATGATGATAAGCGGCAGGGTACATGACAAAAATGGACAGCTTTAGTAAGACTTTACTGGCATGTGAAATGGGGATGGAATTAGAGGTAACCCTAAGTCCTAGGTCTGAGCAGCTAGCAGAGGCTGGGAAAGTATCAGTAGCAGGAGGGCGTGTTCAATGGATATCATCAAATATAAATCTGAGTCCTCAGAAATCAGGTGGAATTTTAGTTCCAGGGGTTACCAATTTCCATAGAGTATAACGGTAGCCAGGAGGATTTGGCAGGTCATGACATTCAGAAAGTTAGAAAAGTCCTTGCCAAAAAAAAAAGAGAAGAAAAGTCCTTGCCCTGCCTCAGAAACTCTGCCTACCGGTTTGCTATCCTAGGATATCCTCTTTGATGCAAATACACACCAAGTGAAGAAGTTTGTTCTACATACCAATTACCCTGGGCATTATAATTTTAACATGTGAGTATACCCTAACCTTAACCCTGTACCTCTGAGAAGTATGCTTTGGGCTGAAAACCTCAAGGAAAAAGAACTTACAGTTTGGGGTATTCACTAAATGATCTCTACCTAAATTCTTTTTTTTTTTTAAATGCTCTACCACTGAGTGATAGTCTCTACCTAAATTCTTTCTGTTTCATGGGAAATGAACCTTTACTGATTGCCTGCTATGTTCCTGCAACAATGTCTTAATGCTTTAAATTTCTCTATTTGTACTTATTTACAGATAGGTAAATAGGATCAGAAACCTTGATATATTGTCCAAGGTGGTAGGCTCCTTAGACAGACTGCAGGGTAATACCTTTTTCTGTTTGAGTTCAGTGCCTAAATCTGGCCTCTCCCAGTAAATACTATGTCAGGGGCACAGAGCCAGGACTTACAGCAAGTATGTATGATTCTAATTTTTCTGGGGTGCATGATTGGGATACGGAAGTGGTCAGGACTTACAGGAGGCCCAACCTGAACTTTCCTCTGCCTTCTTTGTAGTTATCACCGCTGTGAGTTCAAGATCCCACTAGCCATAAAGAAAGGTGAGTAGGGAGTGCCATCAGAGTAAGAGGGATTTCAGAATCACTTTTCCACTCATAGAAGAGGAAAAGATCCAAGCAAAGAAGTTGGTAGTGGTTAGTTAGTGGTGCTTTTGCCCAGTTGCTTCTGCCCATAGGCTCAGTTTTTCTGGGATTAGTACCTTTTTCTGGGAACTGGATTTTTCTTGGCTTCACAGCTTTTGCATGTGACCAAGAATAGGGATTATTGGCCTCTGAAGGAAGGAACGTTTATTATCTACAGATGGTCATCCAGTACCCCCATCCCATCACTGGTCCCTATCACCCACTGCCAGTTTGTGTAACTCACACCTGACTGCCTTCCTTTTACCCCTCCATCTCTTATCCCCTAGAGCTCTAAACAGCCTATGTTCCCTGCACATTCCAATCCCAGTGCAAAGAGTGGCTAACTCTGAATTCTACCCAGGGCTGGGGCCTAGGGGAGTTGGCCAGCTACCAGCTTGCTTCCTATGTTCTCTTTTCAGAAAATGAAGATGATCAGACAGAAACTTGCACAACCTATAGCAAGGTAAGCTCCTGTTTTCCTGTCTGACAGCCAAGAATGAGATAGGCATGGGTCTGCCCCCATTCTGGGGCCATGTTCTCTGAGCCAGCCATATGGCACAGGTGTATTTAGATCCCTGATAACCCCTGCAGTCTCCTGTCCTTCTTGCAGTGGGACAACATCCATGAGCTCTTGGGCCACCCAGTGGAGAAACCTGTTATCCTGCATAGGTAAGTGGGCAGTTGTTATTTCTGACCCTCCCCCATCCTGCTCTTTGAAGCCCAGGGAAGCTTGCCAGTGTATTGCTTAGAAATGATGGAAGCTTCTGATATTGCCAAAACATACTTCTTGGCCTACCCTACACATTAGGACTAGACCAACTATTCTCCATGTTTGTCTGTAACAGATGAGTTGCCCCATATATCTCCCCACCCCTACTTCCCTCTCACCGTTAGTTATTCAGAAAGGGAATAACTAGCCTGGATCTCCTGGACTGGTTTTTTTTTCCCCCTCATCAGAGCTGCTACCTAGGGCCAAGGATATAGCTCAATGACACAGCACCTGCCTGGCAAGTGCAAGGTCCTGAGTTTAATTCCTTGTACTGGAAAGAAAAAAAAAAAAGCTGCTACCTGCAAGCCTAATCCTGGCAGTCTTGAGCCTCTCTTTCACCTGTGGGTCCTGTTCAGATCTACAGTGACTTTTTGTGCCATGTTGGACTGTGTAGGTTTCTGAGTTGGGTGAGGTAACACTGAACCTCAGGACCATGAGGGCTATGTAGTAAACAGTTATATACTAGCAATCATGTGAGACTGCTGGCCAGTAGCCTACATCTCCAAAGGGACTAGATGGTCGTCTAGCTTTGCCTTTTGTCTACACTTCTTAATTTGTGCTTCTGTGGCTTCAGGTCCTCATCCCCAAACAACACCAACCCATTTGGTTCCACATTCTGCTTTGGTCTTCAGCGGATGATTTTTGAGGTAAGTGCTAGAGTCTAAAACTAAGGCACTGAGGGGTTGGTGGTTATTGCAGGGTTCTAGCAAGTGATTTCAGGAACTGGGGAGGGCCTAACTTCAAAGACAGGCAGATTAATCCTTCCTGAGCAATCTTGTCTGCATACTTAGCCTTCCCACACTTAACAGGAAAATTTGGGGAGCCAGGCATGGTGGCACATACCTCTAATTCCAGCACTCGGGAGGCTGAGGCAACAAGATTGCCATATGTTCAAGGCGAGCCTGGGCTACATAGTGAGTTCAAGGTCAGCCTGGAATACTGAATGAGACCCTGTCTCAAAAGAAAAGAAGAAATCTGGGGTAATGGGAGCTAAAGAAATCTACATTTATCAAGATGAGCAATAACAGGGATCTCATATTTGTATCTGAAAACATAACAAGAAAGAGGGGACCTCAGGATTAAACAGGGCACAGCCTGGGCATACTGAAGTCCCTTGTGAACCATGTGACTGAAAGTATTGTGAGTAAATGGCTCCTGGGGCCTTGTTGGCTTAGGAAAACAATGGGTAACCCCTGTTTTCCATCTGGATGCCACACCTTCAGCAGGCCCTTAGCAGTTCCAGAAGGACTAGACAAATGGGTATGGTAAGGCCATGTGTTCCATAGGAACAGGCACACCTTTGGGCAGAGTTCCTCCTTAGTGTGAAGTAGGGAAGATGGGGGCTCAGGAAGTCCAGGCCTTATGTGTAGATATGTCATGAGCACAACCTCCAGTCTACCTCAACCCTGCAGTACATCAGAGCCACCTACATCTCTTCTGCCCTTCCCCCTTGACCCATTGTCCTCTTCTTGCACCAGATCATGCAGAACAACCACATTGCCTCTGTGACCCTGTATGGCCCCCCCAAGCCTGGTGCCCACCTGAGAACAGCAGAGCTCCCCTAGGGGCATCACCACCTGTGCCCCTCTGCCTATGGAACGGTGGGTGATATCCTGCTCAGTGAATCTCAGTGCCACCCTGTGGGTTTTCCTGGACACCTTGTCAGTGTTGAAGGGCTGTTGGAATGTTCAGAGGCAGGCTCAGGCTGGGTGCTGTGCCATGGGACAGGGGCCCAGATACTCTTCTGTCCATCCTAAACCTGCTGCTGCCAGCAGGGAAGACAGACTGCAAAGAGAAGCACAAACTTTGAGTCTTGATATCTGGACCCAGGAGTTCTGAACTAACACAGAAGAAGGCAGGACATGTCAACCCCTATCCCACACACATTGGGAAAACTTGGAACCCTGTCTGTGGCTGATACAGGCATCCAGGATGAGGACAGACTCCTGCCTTTGGCTCCACATTGCCATGTAACCCTTTGAGGCAAGCAGGTAGTGTGTTCATAGTACTCTGTTGCAACATTTGCACTACATCTACTTTAGTTACTTGAGCTGGCTATGGTCAAGGCAGCCCACCTGCCCTTCCCTGTTCCTTTTGTGTGTGCTCTCTGCCAGGCCCAGGAGGCACATCCACCTGGTGAAACACAGCTTTCCACCATCCAAGTATGTGCCCAGGCCTGGTTTCCACTGCTCTGGAGCCAGCTTTCAAGGTTGCCTTGCCCCTGTTCTAACCAACCTTGCTGGTAGAGCTTTATGTTTCCATTCTGTTTGCCTCTTTTATTTAATGCCAAAGTTTTAGCCAAAGACATCTTCTTCCTTTTGTTGTATTTTAGCATTCTGTTCCACACTGTGGGCCAGCTCCGTGCCCAAGCCTTGGCCACTGTCCCCTGGCTGGACCTTTCATGGCTTGTGGCCTCTGGGGGCTCAAGGAATGCTGGGCTGCTTGATCTCTTCATAGGTCTTGCTAATGAAAAGTAGCATATATATGCTTTAAAATATTAATCCTTTTGAAAAGAATTGAGAAGAAAAATGTATACTTTTATCCCATTTTTAATATTTTGGTCTAGCAACTTGTGATACATAGATGACAATTTTGTGAGTTTTTCAAATGTGTGTACAGATTTTTGTAAATATGACTCTTTTGTAATTAACTCATGTACAGCCTCATTCTGTATAATTCATGATGAGTGTGCAAGGGACCTGCCCCAGGTGCTTGCCTGTATGGTTCCTGCACCTTCAGCCAGGCTTTTGTGGCATACCCATGACTTTGTGACTGAGTGTCTTCCCATTTTGACCACAGTCTGACCAGAGACCCTGCAATATCTCATTGTCAGGGGTAGCCAGGACTGTTCCCTCACCTCTTAGAAGGGGGAACCTTCCTCATCCCTTACCCACATTCTCTCCAATAAAGCACCTATGCCCTCAGCAGGAGCCTGCCATATGCTGTTGCTGGGATGTTTGTACTGAAATAAGTTGTGGAGGTGTTGGTTTTTTTAAGGGGGTAGTTGAAGAATATGGGAAAAATTTATAATGGAGGAGACTTAAAAGGGCTCCCTAAGGGCATTAGAAGGATACTGACTTAACAGTGGGGGTGTAAGGGGATGAAGAAGTAGGACCATGACACAGTTGTCCCTGTGATTGTCCCTGGTCTTCCAGTAAGACCTGGGCCCTAAAAGTGTTGGCTCTAGGAAAGACCTTGAAGGGAAAAGATTTAAAATCAGGGGTAAGACTTGGAATTCAGTTTGGAGGAGGGGGTGAGAAGCAAAATGTCTGCTTTAAGTAAGATTGAACTATGGAAGCTGATTTAGCACCTGCCTGGCAAGCGTGAGGTACTGAGTTCAATTCCCAGTACTCCCAAAAAGTAGATTGGGCTGTGGCATAATGCCTACCATGTCTGTGTTGCTATGAGGCCAGGCCTTAAAGAGGATAAGCCTCCCTGAATGTGTCTGCATCGTCCAAGGGGTTTGAAACCATGCTTCCACCAAAATACATACCTATTTGCTACTAGGAAAACTAAATATATCTACAGGTCTAAGGCCTGCTGGGCAAGTCATGATCTAACCCCTCAACCCTGGCCATCTTAGATCACTGTGACTTTGACTCTAGACCTGCTTCTGATGTTGTGGGCCACCAGGAGCCAAGCTGAGTATTCTTTAGGATCCTAAGGCAGACACCCAGTAGTCTGGGCAAGGGCCACATACACAGTAGTAATCCGAGTTGGGAACCCTGGAGCTGAGTGACAGAAGTCAGCCACTGGTGAGTAGTTAAGAGTCCCATTGGAAGGGGCCTGCAGCAACAGGCTGTGGATGCGCACAGACCGGCCCATATGGCCCATGCAGCAGGCGCCACATAAGCCAAATATCAGCAGCAGAGAGCCCGTGCACTACAACCAATTCACGGTAGAAACAAGGGTCGAAGGTGTGCAGATGAGGCGCGGCTGAAGGCTGGGAGATGCCAAAGGTACGGAAAGCTGGGTGAGGCTCAGGTGTAAGCCGAAGGCGCTGCAGGCACATTCCCAGAAAGACGTCGTCGATGGGAAAGAGCTCAACCTGCTTGCAGGCACTGGACAGACGGCGCAGCGTAGTTCCGGAAAAAACAAAGCCCCCACCACCTGCATAGGCTGGATAGACAGGCAGGCCATAAACGGCCTCAGGGATGTAGTACTTGCTGCTCCGCGCACGGATTGGCCGTGCCTGCAAAATCACATCACCTGCAAGCAAGTCCTGCGCAGGATCCCGAGGGGCCAAGAACTCTAGCAGGTTCCCTATGTGCACAAACACATCAGCATCACCCTTAAAAACAAAGTGCACATCAGGGCAGAAGGCTGAGGCCCAGGCCAGAAAGTGAATCTCCTTGAGCGTTAGGTTGAAAAAGGTGTCGTCAAACGCCCAGAGCAGGATGTCCGCATAGGCACGGCTCTCAGCATGCAGCAGGGCGCGCCAGTGCCCAGACGTGGCCGCCCCCTCTGCATCTGCCCCTTCGGTGCCTGGGCCCCTGGGCACCCCCAGCAAGAACACACGGCGTACGAGCGCCCCCTGCACGCGACCCTCAGATCCCCATGTCTGGCGCACGGCTTGGCGCCGCTCAAAGTCAGCAGCCACGGACTTGACAGCGATGAGCAGGTCGGGTCCACCGCCAGGTGCGCCGTTGCAGCGGCACTTGTGTGGCTGGTTAATAAGTAGGGGGAAGCGCCGCTGGTCCTTGGCGCGCAAGTAGCCGCGGAAGTCAAATGGGCCAGGAGGCGTGGGGGGTGCGGGTGTGTCCTCTTCATAGGCTGGCGGAGCCGCGCCTGCATCTGGTACATCCGGTACCTGGAACATGCGGGGCCTCAGTGTTGACCTCCGTGCTACCCGCCCTGGCTCTCGTGGCGCGCTCGAGGTTGGGGCCGGGCCATCGCGCTGGGCGTACAGTAGGAGGGCAAGGGCAGCGCCGAGAAGCAGTGTGAGCGACGCGTCCCCGCGTAGGCGCAGCCGCCTCCTCATATCCGTGTGGCCAGCGCCTTTCCTCCCTTTGAAGGGTCGCAGGCAGGGCTTCCCGAAGTGGTAGAGTGGCAGGCAGTGAGTGGGCAGGGGCTCCCAGCCCTGCCCTCCTGGAGAGGAGGGGGCAAAAGGCCACGCCCCAGGGGCCTCAGGCTACTAGACTTTCATCCCCCTCCGGGCCCTTCGCACTGCTGTGACCAACGGGCTGACGAGATGAGAAGCTCCCCACTTTGTACCCAACTTCCACCTGACCCAGGACGAGGCCCCAAGGCCCGGTGGGAGCTCAGTGCTACTTCTTCCCGTCTCCCCGCACTGAGGCTGAGTCCAGTTTGTTATACCTTTACCCGTCCCACTCCCCGGCTTGGGTCTCTGGGATCCCGACACTCACTCAAGGCCCTTAGAAGCGGCGCAACCCCCTGACTCAGCACAGGGTCCCAAGGGCGGCCATAGACGGGGTTTGAGCCAAATGCTGCGTTGGCAGGAAGGGGGGGCCTACAGCTGTGCCACGTGACCCTCCAGCTGTGCTGTGTGTGCCGGACCTCTGGAGCTCAGCTCCGCCCCGGTGCCGGGAGAGCCAATTCCAAGTAGGGACTAATTAATTCCTGAGAGGATGCTTCAGCGGAGGACTGTGAGTGGGGAAGGCCTGGTCATGGTGCTGTCTGACTCCTCAAATCCACCTTTCTGAGTCTTAGGAAGTATCCCGTCTGTGTCCCTTCACTGCTGTCTCGGCAGAGGTAGGGTGGGGCCTGGGCTGCCAGGAATCCTTGAGCTCCCAAATCCTTGGGGCACAGGGTCTTAAGTATCTACCTGGCCACTATCCTGGTTCATTTTCCAGAGCACCTGTCCTCAGCAACCCTGATCCCACCAGACAGGGGACCATAAACTGCCTCTGGGGACCATGGCTGCCTCATACTCCTGGATCGTCTTACCAAATACCAGTGAACTCACAAGCACGTGCACACAAGACAGTGCATCCAAGTCTTAAAAGAACCCTGCCAGCAACTCTCGTTGCTTGTCCCCAGATGGAAAAACTGCTTTTCAGGGAGTTAGATGATTGCCAAAAGGTGCAGTACAGCCCTGAGGTCCTTTCGAATTCAGTCCAGGACTCTTCCCTCTGCTTCCTTGCCCTTCATCTGTCCCTGGCAATATAGAACCAGGGACCCAGATCCTTTTGAGTCCCCTGGCCCCCAGCATAGCTTCCTGCAGGTAGAAAGGAGCACCTCGCCTGTGCCACTGAAGTCTGAGGAGGCTTCTTGAAATCTCATAGTCAAAGATTTGAGCTGTGACACAAGTGGGCAGAGAGGCACCCTGGAGATGAAGGGCCCAGTCCCTGCCTAGCTCTGCTGCCAGCTCACAGCTCTGTCTTCCTGAACTCAAGGTCTCTGGGTCCTGGCCCATGGAATAGAGACTGGAGTAGCTACCCTACTCCATAGTCTGAGAACAAGCTGCTAAAAAGTGGTGCTACCCAGCACCGTCCTCTTTCTGGGATTGTCTGCTTCTCCCTTAAAAAGCAAACTCTTCATCCCAACCTTTACACTTTTCCATTCATAGGCTAATAAGTCCTCCGGCTTTTTTCACTGCTTCAATTCCTACCTCCTGTGGTACAGCTCTCAACCCAAAGGGTGCTCCTCAATCTTGACTGATAAGGCAGCCTCCATGAGTATCCCCTGGCTTCCAGATCTCGTGTTTTTTCTCTTTCCTCTTTGGGATGTTCCTTATCTAGTAGGTTTCTTTTGGCACCCCTCTGGGGCACCCCACCCACTCCCACCTATCCACTGATGAATCTCTAGCATGACCCATCTTTTGAACTCCGAACTATACACTCAGGGTCCCTTGATGCCGTGCAGGATCATCATTCCCTGGGAACAGAGCAAACAGGGCCTCCCCCAGCTTGTCTCTGTTCCTCTGCCAAGGTCACCAGGCTGTTATTTTTTCCTAAACAGCTCTTGGTGTTCTGTTCTGTTCTTCTACCTCTGCAGCCACTGTCTCAGCCTTGTCTTCCTTACCCCTTCCTTTATCCTCATCAACCTCCCTGTCTTAATTCCCAAACTCTTCAAAGGCTTCTCATTGGCCTTATAAAATACAAATTGTAAAATGGCTCATCAGACTCCATGTCTTCCCTCACTAATGGGTCACTCAGCAACCTGCCCCACCCACCTCCATTCAGCTACTCTAAACTTGTACTTTTTTTCTTTTTCTTTCTTTTTTTTTTTTTTTTTGATCTTTTGTCTTTTTACTAATCTTTTTTTGGGGGGGATACCAGGGATCGAACTCATGACCTTGCACTTGCCAGTCAGGCTCTTATGCCACTGAGCTAAATTCCCAGCCCCTAATAGTTTTTACTAATTTTTTTTTTTTTGATCTTTTGTCTTTTTGAGACAGGGTTTTGCTATGCAGTTCAAGCCAGCTCACTTTGTAGCCCTCAAACTCAAAACAATCCTCCTGCCTCAGCCTTCCAAGTGCTGGAATTACAGGCATGGCACCACCATGCATGACCTAAATTAATACTTCTGACACCCTTCCCTTTTGCCTTCCTCCAGACACTGCCCCCCCCCAAGGTGCCTGGAACACTGCCCTTTTCTCTGCTCCCTAGTACAGCCAGCTCCCACTCCTGAAGCCTACCCCAGACTGGAATAGGCCTCCACACTCCCACAACTCACTGTGTAAATAAAGTGTTATACTTTATTACTACCAGATGTGAGCTGGGGGTAGATAGGATTTTTGTGTCTTGCTCACCACAGTTTTTGCAGCACTAGGGTTGATTCCTAGGCCATGGAAGTTCCAGGTGCTTAATACATTCTATGAAGAGGTGAGGGCCGGCCAGAAAGGAAGATATCCACACTGTCTCCCTCGGACTCGGGCAAACTCACCATGGTGCAGCCTGAAGCCTTCAGGGGGTGCTTGTCTCTTTGTTTAGCCAGTCAACTCTGCTCCCTGCTGCTCAGTGAAGTGTGGGTGTTAAGTGTGGTCTCAGAGTCCCTTGAATGGAAGGGGGAGGCATCAGCAGTAGCAACAGATGGGACCCTAGATCCATCCAGGTGCTTCAAAGCCTGGCTGGACTCTTGGCTGATGGTGCTTCCTTGGCACCTGACCTAGGCCAGGCCACTGTTGGAATCCACCAGGCCCAGCAGGTCTTCAGCCAGACTGGTGAGCTCATTCTCCTCAAGGGCCTCCACCAGGCGCTGCAGAGTGGCACGCCGACCCTCCGCCTGCACGAAGCGCCGTAGCAGCTGGAAGGCCTGCTCGTACAGCCCCTCGCGCTCATATTCATAGGCCAGTGAGTCGAGAGCAGGGTCCCGCAGTGCCCGACAACCACGCTGCAGGGAGCGCCCCACTCTGCGCCACTTGAGGCCCACTGAGCGTGCGAAGGTCTGTTGGTCCTGCAGGTTCAGCGGCCGGTTCACTGCAGAGGTAGTGGAGAGGGAGGTGGGCGCTGGGTATCTCAGAGCAGGTACCCGCCCACGCCCCGCCCAGTCCGGCCCAACTCAGGGACCCTGCCTTTTCATTTGCACCTCACCTACGGGGTGACCGCGGAACAGAAAGGTCTGGCTAGCGGGCGGTGGCGGCTTCTCCTCCAATAGAGAGGGTGCTGGGGACTGCGAGGGGGCAGGAGTGACCCGCGTGTTGGCACTCTGGCCTGCAGAGCCCACCGTCAGACTACTGAGCGCATCCTCCAGCTCGGTGAGTTCCTCATCCCGAAGCCGGTCCGGCTGGGGTAGGGAGTGCACGGTCAGTGAGGCTCTCGCTGGTGAGTTCCCGCCCAACCCCATCCTAACCCCGTCAGCTGCACCTTCTGGGCTAAGATGGCTTGCACACAGCGCTCCTCATCAGTCAGCCAAGCATCCAGTTGCCCGGCGCCGGCGCGCAGCTCCAGCTGCAACAGCATGGAGGGCTGGGCCAGAGCAGCCGCCAAGCACCTCTGTAGTGCGGCGCGCAGCGCCCCCTCGCGGTAGGCGCGGAGGAAGCGATCGCAAGACTGGCGCCCACAGAAACGCAGCTGCATGATGAGCTGCGGGTCGCTTCTGTGGATCTTCAGTATCTGTAGCACGTCGGGACTCTGGGAGCTCTCTGCGGAGGCGAGCAGTCAGGCGCCAGGCGGTCCCTTAGCGGGGCCGTTCTCCAAGCAGCCGAAGGAAGAGCAAAGCCGGTGATCAACTGAACCCCTGTCCCCATCCTCTGGCCTAGGGTGCAGGATTAACCAAAGATCCCAGCTGGGAGACAAAATTGGGATGCACGAGCAACAACCCAGAAAGCAGGCCAGAACCTACTACAGAATAGGTGTAACCTAGTCTCATTCAGCTCAAATAAGGATAAGACAAAAGGAGGGCCTTTTCAACACAGAAAAAGGACCTTTGCCCTGGGTCGCCAAGATGAGGAGGGGGGTGTTGGTTTCAGGTCTTCAGCCTCCACCTAGTGAGGTTCCCTCTCCCCTGGAAGGAGAGGGATCCTCGTTGCTGAGGTTGAAAATAGAATCCCCCAACTGGCTTCAGCCTTCTGTGGCCTCTGCCCTGGGGTAAGAGAGACTTAAAAGGGTAGGTATTGGGGAGGGGCCTCAGGCATGGGGTGCTGTAGTGAGAAAGGAAAGAGGACAGAGAAATGTGCAATTAGTAGAAAAGAATAAGTTGGATGGCCAGGAGGGTGGGCAACGGGGTGCACAGAGCAGGGAGACATTAGTGCAGAAATAGGTAGATCATACCTAGACCCAGGTACACATGTCTATTCAAGGACATGCATGCAGTAAGCAGAGAAGGCCTACACCCAGGGCTCTTCCTCCCCTCCCCAGCCCCACGCCCCAGTTACTTCCCACCCCTAATCTTTCTCACCACCATCAGCCCCAGCTTGGTCTATACCACCAGCCACGCACCTGCCAATGCAGTCCGTAGAGCCCTGTATACTGCCACCTTCTTCTGAGGATGTGTGTAGACATCTGACAGTACAACCTTGTCTAGTGAGGACTCCAAAAACAGGTATGCACTACCCACCCGCTCTTCATGCCCATTTGACCCAGCTGCCATCTTGTGTCTCGGACCTACAGACAGGAAACTGGGTCACTTCCAGACTTGGAGACAACTGTCCAATTCCATGTGGCCCACCCATCCCCCACAGCAATCCCAGACAGCTTGCATTCTTGGGTCATTAGTTCACCATTTCACAGGCAGCCTCTTTGGCCTCTAATTCTACATGAAGCCCAGTCCATCCCTGCCCAGACCTGTAATGAGGATTATTCCTCCACTGACTTCTAGAAAAATCCTACAGTTGCCCAGTGCAGTGGCACATGTTTGTAGTCTCAGCTACTAAGGAGGCTGAGGCAGAAGGATGGCAAGTTTAAGGCCAGACTAGGCAACCTGATGAGAGTCTATCTCAAAATAAAAAGAGCTGGGGATATAGCTCAATGGTATAGTGCTTACCTAGCAGTTTAAGGCCCTGGGTTTAATCCCCAGTATTGAGGGAGAAAAAAGTCCAGGGTCATAGTGGCAAAAGAACAGAGAAAGACCCTGCAGTAAAAAGAGAGAACCTCTGCCTCCTCCTCAAGCCAAAGATGACAGGAGAACCAGTCTGGATGCTTCCCATGCCCAAAGCCAGCTGGACTCTGGCCTTACCTTCAGTTTGAACTTGGGACCCAGGATCTCTGCAGGTGTACAACCCCACCCCTAGATTCCTTCATCTGCATGCTCATTATACCTTTTGACTTTGCTTTTTTTTCCCCTTAGGAAAAAAGTAACTTGTAGTTTAGTCCTATGCAGACTCCCTCCACTAACCCTAGACTTCTGTAAACTCCTTTCCTCCCTTTTCTTATCTGTACATATACTGGGAGTGCGAATCTCACCTCCTAGCTCTATGTCTGTGTTTGTGAAGCAGGCCTGGTCAGTGTACATTTTTTGCTCACCATTCTGCATAAGTTAGTTCAGGCCTCCGTTCAGGACTCAAGCTGGACCAGTAAGAATCAAGCCTGGCACTCAGCTGTGTTAAAGCATTAACTTCCCTTCCCTTCCCTTGGGGATGAATCAGAAGGAAGTGGTAAATCTCTGATACTGCTTGGAAAGAGCCTGGCTGAGAATGAAACCAGTACTGAAGGAAACAGAGCCAAGAGATGGAGAGGTGTCCTCCTAACCACACTGACCCCAAATCTGGCTATCTCTGAAACCACTGAACTCCAAATTGTTCAATTATGTGAGCTAAACCGTTCCCCTTTTGTCATAAAGCCCTTGGAATTGGGCTCTTGTTTTTCCAACTCAAATTGTTCTATTTATAGATTCTTCCATTCCCTGTCTCCATCCATCTGTCAAAAACCTGACCCTAAGTGCCTGGTGTGGTGACCCCTGCCTGAATTCTAGCACTTGGAAAGCTGAGGCAGGAGGATTTCTGGGAGTCTGAGGCCAGCCTGGGCTACAAAATGAGTTCAAGGCTACCCTGAACTTCTCAGTGAGACCGTGTTTCAAAAAGACAAACAAAACAAACTACCCTGACCCTAGACCAGGAGGCAAAATTCCCAACCAGGGATGCACTTCATTGACCCTGTTGTTGCCCCATGAGAACACAAGTGGAGAAAATGTCCTGTCTCTTCTCTGCCTTCTCCCAGAAAATCCCACCTCCTGCCCCATCAGTCATTTTCCTTTACTTTCTGGTTTTAGCATTTACAATGGTGAAATAGGAGTACTGAGCCCTTGCTCTGGGTGGGGCAGATGGGGTGGCCCCAGCTAGCTCCAGGAGGAGCCAGGAACAGAAGCCTGGACATAGAGAGGAGGAAGTAAGGATCTTGAGCTTAAAGCAGAGACTACATTTCAGGTCTGTTCACAGGTACTAACCTCTGTCCTAACTGCCCTTACCACCAGAGGGCAGCCAGACCCTATCCTCTATTAACACAGGACAGTCCCCAGGTAACACTTCTGGCTGCTAGGACCATATCACCCATCCTCGTAAGAAACATGATAGCTGGTGAGAGCCCTACCATGGCTCTGAGCACAGCGAACACACTTTTTTTTTTTTTTCCTGGTACCTGGAAGCAAACTCAGGACCTTACACTTGCCAGGCAGATACTGTGCCACTGAGCTATATCACCAGCCCCATAGGACTCACTCTGAAGTATTACTTCCCTGCTAATCTCTTCATATAAAATGTATTAACTCTTTTGTATTTTCCTAAAACAACAAAAACTTAATTTTAAAATTAACAGAGGCAACCTGCTCAGGTTGTCTCTCAGATGGAAGCTTTCTTTCTCTCAATAAATATATTCTACTCTTAAAAAAAAAATTAACAGAATACTAGTACTATGTTTATCTCTGGGCACAATGGGGATCTGGGGCAATTTTTAATTTTTTTGTATTTAGCAATTTTTCTACTTTATGTAAAATAGAAACATTTCCTTTGTACTAAAAAAGTCTTTCTTTAAAAATAAAACAACAGCCAGGGATATAGCTCAGCAGTACTGGGCCTGCCTGGCAAGCTCAAGGCCTTGAATTCCATTCCTGGTACAAAAATAAAACAAAACCACACACACACACACACAAAACACAAAAACACCACAAAAATAAAAAAAAATAAGGTGAGACCCCAGGTGACAAGCAGGACCAAGAGCAGTAAAGAGCCAGTCAAGAAAGCAAAGTAAGCCCAGGAAAAGTGGCGTGAGGGAGTCTGGAAATGTTTCCTTTCACATCTTCCTAGCCCCTCTGACTTGAAAGTTTTGACCTGGTGGATGTGGTCTCAGCCCAAAGGGTGGAGGTAGGGACTGAAGGACCCAGAGTCTGACCCTCAGGCCTTCCAAGTGAGACCACAAACATGGAGAGGGGGGATGTCTCATCACACCACTAACATTGGGCTGGAGGTCAAGAGGTCGGTTAACAAGGTAGAGAAGAGGTGGGGCGAGGAAGGCTCTGCATTGTCCATTTTGGAATCATTCTGTGTGGCCTTCCACAGAACACTCTTCCTTGGGAAGCCCCAAACCCCACCCCTTGGGAATCCACGCCCCCTGATCGGGCGGGGCTGAGACTTCCAGGCTGGGCTGCTGGAATAATGGACAGACATTAAGGTGGACCGACACTTGGGTACCAAACTAAAAACTGCCCTTATCACCAGAAGACAGCCAGGCACGACGCCCTCTTAACACAGGACAGTCCCCAGGTAATACTTCTGGCTGCGTGAGCGGGACGGCCCGTAGACGCGGCCCAAAGACTGGAAGCCAGAAATGGCGGTGCAACCCAGCCAGATGCACCCCCCCCCCAGCTGCACCACTCTGAACCTAGGGAGGAGAACTTCCTGGGCTCCCATTCCCCTGGGCCCTCATGCTAGGTTTTCGCACGTGCCTGAGTTGAGAGGGGAAGGGGGTCGCCATCACAGACCCGGTCCCTTCACACCCTCTCACCTGCATGGACCAGCAGCCCCTCCAAAGCTCTTAGCTGGCACAAGGAACCTGCAAGACTCCAGTTCCGTACCCTCTCCTCCTCCTCCTACGGAAACAGTTCAATAGGCCGCCGCCACCACCAGCTGGTCGTGGCACCTCCCAGTGACAACTGCACGATGCTCACGCCCGGGAGCCAAAATCCATCTCTGCGCCCGCCGCACCCGGGAGCCCCCTTTCCCTCCCTCTGAACTAACCTGGCCACCTCTGCAGAGCCTAAACTCCCCAGCCCGCCAGGCTCCGCTCCACCACTCCGCTTCCGGGTGTGCGCCGAGGCGCTGGGGCGTGCCCCAGCCCGAGCCGCCCGGTCCGCCCCTATGTCCCGCCTTCCCGGCTCCCGGCAGCTCCAGCCAGCTGTTCTGCCTCCGTGGCTAATCCTCTGCCTCTGAGCGGAGCTCATCTGGCTCGCTAAACAGGTAAGACAGACAGCAGGAAAAACTGCTGGCGGGTGGTAACGTGGAGATCTCGAAATTCTTACAAGACCTAAGAGTCCCAGAGTGAGAGCTGCCGGACTTCCGTCCGTTCGAGGTGGATTAACGAGAGGGCGCCACCTGGGGATCAGAATTCGTTTATAGCCTTTGAGGATCCAGTTTTATAATCTCACCGCTGCTAATCCCTGGTACTCAAACCGGGTGCCACGACTCCCAGGAACAAGACCAGCAGAGGGTATCCAAAATCCCCAAATGTGGCACAAATTCCAGGACACACACACACACTACGCTCCCTCCCGCTTCCAGACTGGCTCGTGGTCCCCGTCAAAAGTATTAAAAAAAAAAATAGTCTTCCAGGCTACCCAACATATTCACCCTGTAGTCATCCTCTACTGGCTGGCTGGTTTGGGGCAATGTTTCTCTAGTAGAAACTTATAGAATCACCTGGAACTTGTCCAACAAATGAAAAATAACCAGAAAAGGCACCCTTTGGCACCCAAGGCTGACTTTAAGGACCTGAGTAAAACCTGCTCAATGGGATAAGGCCCCACACTTGTCTGAATACTTGATCGAAAATTCTGCTGTCACTGCCTGAAATATTTTTGGTGGTGTTGGTACTGAGCTTAGAGCCTACTCTGAGCTACTTCCCCAGCCCTATAAAACTGAAATTCCTAATACTGTAAACAGATATTCAGGTATTTTCATTTTGTACAAGGTTTCATAAAATATAGCAGCTCACAGACCACAAGCATTTTTACACCCGAGTTCCAGGGCTCCTTTCCTGAGCCCAGGGATGCCTTCTCTCTCCAGGCCTGATCTGTGGGAGCAGCAGCAGAGCCCCCAGCTGCAACATGGCAGAACAACTGCCAGAAGAGGTGCTGGCACTCATCTTTCACCACCTGCCCCTCAGGGACCGTGCTGCTGCTGCCAGGGTCTGCAAGGCCTGGGCTGCTGCTGCCACCAGCAGTGCTGTGTGGTATGACACCACTATCAGGTGAGCTGACATCTCTGCCTCCTGCCACCTACTCATCCTCCTGCTTGCTCTGTGGAGCCAGGATTTGGGAAGATTTATTAAATTCACCCATATTGAAAAAATAATTACAGTACTAACATTTACTGATTGCCCACTATGTATGTACCAACTATTCTAATTGCTTGGCATATATTAACTCACTTAATTCTCACAAAAATGTCCTGTGACAGATAGGCAGCATTAACTCCATTGCACAAATGAGGCAGAAAGATTTTATCACTTCCCATAGGTTATTCTGTAAGGGGGTGGCATTGTTGGAATTGGAACCTAGCAACCCTTAGGCTTTACCCTGCCCCACTTTCTTAGAGCCAGCTAGTTCCTAATATCACTGGCTGTTAGTGTCAAGTTTTCAACGTGTGGCTGATTCAGTTCTTCTAAAGGGATAGGATGGGAGTTCTCTCCATCACCAGCAGCTACCATGGAGCTATAGCCAGGTCTAGACAGAGATGTGTGCACCAGGGGACGGCAGGAGGAGGATAGTGGGAATCTAAACTGAAGGGTAGTAGAGGCCTGTCCCCTGATCATAGAGATTGCCCCAATTCCTTTTCTGCACTCTAACCCAAGCTGCGACTATGAGCAGGAAGGCATGTTACCACTGTATCTGTGCAACTGCCTGGACTACATTCACAATCTACGGCTAGAATATGAACCTTCAAGGAAGACGAGTCGCAGGTCGGCCACTGAGCTGCTGACAGCGCTGGCTAGCAGTGCCCCAAGGCTTCAAGGCCTGCGCCTGCAGTGCCTCGGTGAGAAACCGCTGTTCGACTCGGGCCGCGACATTCTGGACGCTGTACATGCTGTCTGCAGGAACGCCTGCAAGCTGCGCCACCTTGACCTGCGGCGTTTGCCCTTCACACTGGATGATGAGTTGGTGCTGCAGGTGGCACGTGGCTGCCCAGAGCTCCGAAGCATTTTCTTGGACAATCATACGCTGGTGGACAGTGTGAGGCCCAGCGCAGTACTCAAGCTGCTGGAGGCCTGCCCACACCTGCATGCCCTTGGCCTGCACCTAGCCAGTCTATCGTCCTCCGTACTCCAGGCGCTAGCCGCGCCAAACCGTGCGCCTTTCGAGCTTCTGGCCCTGCGGTGCTCATGCCGTGACGATGCACACGCATCCCCTGTGCCCAATGAATCCTGGGCAGCGTTACGCTGCCGCCACCCAGGGCTGGCGGTGGAGCTGGAGCTTGAGCCCGTGATGCCTGCTGAGAGTGTGACACGTATCCTGCAGCCAGCAGTACCTGTGGCTACATTACGTCTCGACCTCTCGGGAGACACAGTTGATTCGGTACACTTCGCAGCACAGCACTATGCTGCGACCCTGCGTGTGCTGGAGGTGCGTGCTTCCGCTTCACCCAAGCTGGACGCAGCGCTGCAGGAGTTGGCAGCGCGCTGCTCTGGCCTGCGCGAGATACACTGCTTCTGCGTGGTGAAACCCTCAGTGCTTGCAGCCTTCCGCGCGCACTGCCCGCGCCTGCGCAGTTACACGCTCAAACTAAAGCGCGAGCCACATCCCTGGCTGCCCATGCTCGTGCAGTGATTGGTCAACTCCACCCTCAAACTGCAGACCTGAGGTCTCTGAGATGCAGGAAGGAGTTTCCTGGGTCCCCTCCAACTAATTGCAGCCCCTTCGGAATTCGTTTACCTTCTGTGCCTCTCGGGAAGGAGACTGAGACCTGTGGGCTGGTGTCCGATCTAGTCTGGGACACCCTGAGTCCACACAGTGCTCAACTTTTGCAGATGCCAACTCTGTCGGGGTGATACTAGGCTTCACCCCATTCCTCTGCACACTCCGCCCTAGCTCAGCAGCCCGGCGTGGGAGGAGGGTGGCCATGGGCGCTGGCTGGCTCACAGGGGGTCGTAGGGGTGAGTGTGAAATAAGCAGACCTTGTAATATCTGCGCCGCCCCGTAGGGACTATGTGAAATAAACAGACCTTGAGGTATCTCCGCATCCTTTCAAAAGGCTGGGTCGGCTCTGAAGGGGGAGTGCCGGGAAAGAGCAGGCAGGAAGAGTCCTCTGAGCAAAGGTGGAAAGGATCCAGACTTCAAAGTCTGTGGTACTGAAACTGCTGCACGGGCAAGAACAGGGAATTCCGCACCCTTGGAATGGCTGCACCCTGGCGTCATTCCACTCCTACCCATCCTGTCTGCCCTAACCGTGTCTTCACTATACCCACGGCTGTCGCCTTGTAAGACTTTCCAAGCTCATAGTAGTTCACACAAGATTTTCCCCAAACACTGCAGAAGGAAATAAACTAAGAAAGGGGGCTCGAACCCTGGTCTCCCTCCGCACCCTATCTCCGCACATTTCCGGTCAGCCAGCCCTTACGGTCTGCTGGCGCCTCGGCCGCTGTCCGAGCCCCGCCCCACGGGTTCGCACGTGGCCCCCGCCTGACCCAGCGCCTGGGGGCGGAGTAGGGCGGGGCGGGCGGCAAACGCAGCACTTTCACGGCTTGGACAAGCCCGCAGCGGCCGGGCCGGAGCGCTGAGCCCGGCCGAGACTGCGCCATGCAGGAAGCGCCAGCCGCGCTGCCCACGGAGCCAGGCCCCAGCCCCGTACCTGCCTTCCTTGGCAAGCTATGGGCGCTGGTGGGCGACCCAGGCACCGACCACCTGATCCGCTGGAGCCCGGTGAGGGCTGGGGCCCTTCGACACCCCCCAGTGGTCCCCGGGGTCCCTCCAAGTCAGTGAATACCCACGCCCACCCAGCGTCCGCCTGGGGCTGAGCTGGGGGTCCCTCGAGTCCTCAGTACAGGTAGTTCAACTTGGAGGGGGTGTGCAAGCTGAGGATGAGTCAACTTCCTCTAGGGCAGAGGAAGCATCAGGGGCCTCCTGGAGACATAGAGCCCCAAGGATCTCCTAGGTCATTTAGTTATCACTCCTCCCCGTTGCCAGATCGGAAAACAGGCCAGGAGAAGGTAAGGGCTGGCGCCAGCTAGGTCAGGGTCACATCACAGCTCTGGCTCAGGCTCACATCGTGGTCCCAGGAGGACCCTGGGTTGGCCTCTCCTACTCCCTTCAGAGAGCCGAGACTGGGTCGGGTAAGGGCTAGGGACTCACTGGTCGCCCTGGGCTGGGCCCCAGCGGGTCCTGGCCTTGCCTTGTTCCATACCCCTATGAGCGGCAGGCTCGACCCCAGAGTGAACGCGCGCGCCTCAGCGCTGACTTGGTGGCGGGCGGGCGCCGCTCATGGACTCTGGTCTCCACCCGCACCGCGGGCGGCGTTCTCGGTAGAGCGGGACCAGCTTCCTCGTAAGCGATCAGAGCCGCTTCGCCAAGGAAGTTCTGCCCCAGTATTTCAAGCACAGCAACATGGCGAGCTTTGTGCGCCAACTCAACATGTGTGAGTCCCTCGTGCCGCCGGGCAGGGAGCGGGTGTGGGTGACAGTGCGGAGGGTGGGGCTACTCAGACCCCCATACCTCACTCCCTAGATGGTTTTCGGAAGGTGGTAAGCATCGAGCAGGGTGGCCTACTCAGGCCGGAGCGTGACCACGTCGAGTTCCAGCACCCGAGTTTCGTGCGCGGCCGAGAGCAGCTACTGGAGCGAGTGCGGCGCAAGGTGAGGGAAAACCTTCTGAAACCAGTAAACCCAAGTGAGGCCTTGGGACTGCCTGGCGTGTTCTAAGTGAGACGCTGCTGCCTTCCATCCGCAGGTGCCCGCGCTGCGCGGAGACGACGGTCGCTGGCGGCCGGAAGACCTGGGGCGGCTGCTGGGCGAGGTGCAGGCTTTGCGGGGAGTGCAGGAGAGCACCGAGGCGCGGCTGCAG
>PVJX010006791.1:0-75130 GCA_004027295.1 Dolichotis patagonum
CTACATACAGTATATAATATATGTATATATTATATATGCATATTATATTATATATGTATAGTTACATGTTTAATATGTAACTATATATAATATGTAGCTATATAATATATAATATATATAATATAATATATAATACAATATAATATGTAACTATATATAATATATAGTTATACATAGTATGCAGTTACATATTACATGTTTAATAAGTTTCACTAAGTAACTTGCTTTATTAAGAATTTTTTTTAAGTTTATAATCAATTCACATGCTCATTCTTCAATTAAAGCAATGTACAATTGCATTATCATATGAAGATCTCTGTTACCAGTTATTATCAATACTAAAGTGTATAGTGTATACTCTATTCTTGTTAAGCATATAAACCATCATGAGAAAACTTACAGCAGGGGCAGAAGCCCGGGGTGCCCCACTTTGCAATCACTCTACACTAGATTCCCTACTGTAGAAGGACCATCAGAAGGCTAGAGGAAAGTTCAGTTGTTCACTGAATAAAGTAGGCTAACAAAGGAAGCCATTTGTATTACTAACTGGATGCAGGGCCTGGCCTTTTAATGTTATGTTGCTGAGATTATGCATTCTTGGAAATGCCAGTCAACATCAATGCTGATAATGATTGTAGTGATCACAGACTTGGGTGTTAGAGGGCAACTTTATTATAAAATAAAGTTCGACAGTATAAATGTAACAGCACAGTAAACTACATGAAATATTTTATTCATTCTCTAAAAACTGCATACATTAATATATTCAATTAATTTCGGTAAACATTTGCCATAAATTATCATTTTAAACTTTAGAACATGCAAGCCTTGCAGTTAGTTTTACTTAATGTACTTATCAGCTTATAGAACTAATGATACTTTCTACATTTCACTTATAACAGCTGGAAGTACTTCAATTTTCTCCATAGCAGGGGGCTAGATCTAGGGCTGCATTGACTGAGATTAATTTTCCAGAATCTATCAAAATGGATGCTCAAAATAAGTTTAAAGTTCAATTATTAAAAAGGAGGAAAGTGATATCTGATTTAGCCCCTACCAATTTTCCTTTCTATAACCAGAATTCTGTCATTCATAAGTTCTACCTACTGGTCAGGATCATGGACCTTGAAGAATTTACTTGGCATTGAAAATTACTCTGTCCACTTCTGATGTATGCCGTCAGCTAAAGGCCTTACACTTTTCTCCCTCAGTGAGTTCTTTTCACCTACCTGCACTGACCAATGAAGGCTGAAGAGTTTATACTCTGGAAATCACTTCTTCCTACATCACACTTGTATTTGCCAGTGACGGTCCGAAACTGGTCATACATAACATGAGCATTTTAATTGTTCCTTGAACTGGACAAAATTGCAGTTTAAAATTTTGTGGTTTATGAAATTATAAAATTAGACTATATAGCTTTGCATTGATATACTAATATAACATTTTCAAATTTGTAGTTACATTGAAGAATGTATCATCGCAGTTTTAAATGAGATTTTAGTCCTTAATTTTGCTTCTATGATGTGTAGGATTGCAATTTGGTAATTATTGTTAGTCATACTATACTAAGCAATTTTTCAGGTGTCTAAAAATTAAGGAATATATTTTAAGGCTCATCAGTTTTTAAATTGGAATAGAGTAATAATGTGTGTAATTTTGTGAAGTCAGTTAAATTTGCACTAGATACAGGTTATGAAACTGCTTCTGGTATGAGTTTCAAAATTTTCTGTTAGAAATTTAATGCAATGGGTCAGGGATTTAGCTCAGCAGCACAAGTACCTGCCTGGCAAGGGCAAAGTTTTGAGTCCAATCCCAGTATCAAAAAAAAAAAAAAAAGAAAATGAATTCAAGAACAAATTAAATTTGACAAAATAACTATTTAAAGTGTAAACTCATCTCATTCAAAATATAAAGTTTCTGAAATTTTACTATGACACACTGAAAGATAATATATAAATCATTTCATAAAGCAGATAATGTATATTAATCCGCACATTTTATCATTTTGGGAAAAAATATACAGAACATATATTAGCTCCTAAAATTTTTGAGAAATCAAACAACAAATATCTCAAAAAACATTAATGAGATAACCAATAAAATGAATACTTTATGAATTTAAAAAGATGTTACATTCTATGAAATGTTTTGTGCTTTATGTCTTAGAATGATGCAAGAACTATTAAGGGTACTGAGTTTTCTACTTAGTAATCTTTCTTTACTCATGATAACACCAGTGTTTTGCTCACAGACAAAGAGAATGTTCAGAAATATCAGTTCTTTCCAAATGACAAGCTCAATTTTCAAACAAATTCACAAATAATTTCAAATTTATTGAACATAATTCAGCCTTGAAGGGATTGTTGGTAATTTTATGAGATGCTAATAACATCATATTGAAGAAATAGTCACCCTTCAGAAAAACATGTATGGCACAGTATTAGAGATTACTCTAATTACCACAATTTCTGTTTTTGTAATATACAGATGATGAAGAATATTATTTTAAAATTTCCTTGCAAGGGTCAGGGATTTAGCTTAGTGGCATAAGCACCTGCTGGCAAGCACAAGGTCGTGAGTTTGACCCCTGGTACCAAAAAATTAAAAAAAAAAGATTTAAAATATTATAATAAAAAAATAAAATTTCCTTGCTATGTGAAGATCAAGTCTCAATTATTTTTTTCTGAAAGAATTTTTATAAATTATTTTTAAAAGTATCCCTGTCTTTATGTCTGCCTGTTTAATAAAATTAATAAGCATTTCAAACATTATAAATTCAACACTTTTAGCTACCTGCTTGGCTCAAAAATACCATGACTTGAAAGATAAATTGGTTGTCATATGGTCATTGTGGTACAACATTGTAAAACATCCTTCAGCTCATAACCTATCTCAAAATCACAGAAGATTTGAGAGACAAAAGATCTAAAAGGGTTTTTGGAAGGGAGTTGCAGTTCCTATTGCCTGCACTGCACTTAGCAAACCCTCTTCCTAGGGAAAAGTGGCCTATGAAACATACTCCAACACTGCACATCTTCCTCAACTCGGTCCCTTGGGAAAGCCTGAAAAGAAACTCAGAAATACCACCACTATGGAACTGTGAAGGAATTGGTAGTCTTTTCTTAACTCCTACTAGAGGAGTCTTTACCTTTATAATGCTGGGTGGGCATGACGCTGCCTGCCACTGTTTTGCAGAGGTCAGTGGCCTCAAGGTGCCCTCATTTCCCAGAGGAATATGAAGAGAATTTGGGGTGTTAGAGGGAATGATTTAAAGTCTGTCATTGTTTAAAAGATAACTGAGAGCTAAGAAAGTATTTGTTTACACAGAAATTTCAGTTCACTTTCATAGCAGCATCTTTGAGTGTACTGATGTCAGTTAAGGGAGTAAGTTCTGTGTAACTGGACAGTTTAGTGCTTAAGACCTAAATATACATCTTCTCTTTTTCCTTCTACCTCTCCCTTTCCCTCTCCCCTTCTCTTCTCCCTCCCCTCCACCGCTGAGCTATATCTCTCAACCTAATGAATTTCTTCTGGAGATTCCTCAAAAAACTAGGATTGGAAGTTCCATTTGACCCAGCTGTTTCCCTTCTGGGTATTTTCTCAGAAGAATTGAAAACATCATGTCACAGTGATATATGTGTACCCATGTTTATAGCAGCACAATTTTTAGTAGTTAAATCTTGGAAACAACCTAAATGCCCATCAACTAAGGAATGGATAAAAAAAGATGTGGCATTTTTATACAACAGAGTATTACTAAGCGGTAAAGAACAATAAACCTGAGGCTTTTATAGGTAAATGGATGCAAGTAGAAACCATTACACTTGTAAACACCATATTATCTTGCTGTTGTAAGAAAGAGTAAGTGAGATCCTTATCTACAGTAAAAGAGAAAGAAACTGCTCAAAGGGAAATTGCCTTGTTTGACCAATCTTGCATTCCTGTATATGGTATCCTGAGCAATTACTTTGAGGATAACAATATACAATGTAACAACCATTGTTAAATTATTATCATCCTGTTTTGAAATCCTATATTACCATTGTTTTTTTCACTGTTGCCATCATTTTGCTTTTGTTTTTTAATTGTTTGCTTGCTTCTTAATTGTTCTATTTTTCTCTTTAAAATAAAATAAAATAAAGCCTAATGATCTACCAAATTGAAATCAAACTTATTCACAATAAGGTCACTGTAATTTTTTTTCAATAAAGGAAACATTTAATTTGAAACAAAAGAGACAAAATAAAAATTTTCCTGTGTTTTTATATAAATGCATACACGTACTTGCAGTTTTTAACCTGAAAATTTTTCACCAAATTCACAATTGAAACTATTTGCGGTACTGTTGGAGCAGCCTCTGTGGTAACAGTTATGTGATTGAACCTGACTTTTCTGAACAATTTCTTCCTATTAAATTGAAAATAATAACAATTTCACAAAAGGATTAAATAATATTTACAGTGCATTTAAACAGCTAATTTTGACCGTTGGCTTTTTCTCAGTAAGTTTAATAATAAAAAATATAACACTTTTTTGGCAAAATATAGCTTCAATTGCAAAATAGCATTACATGATGATGTACTTAAATGGAAACAAAAATTACCTTTGGTTTGACATCATATTTTTCATTTTCTGACCCAATGCTATAATATTCAGATACGATCTCACTTGGAAATTGTTATTCTATATGTAAATATTAACAATGCACTGGTAGCATGGTAATGATAATTTACAGTGACAAGTTCAAATTCTTATTGTGTGTATCCATGCCACCTAAACAAGCAAAACATTCAAAAGGACACATGGCTTTCTGGATTCTCAAAAGTTGTATAAAAACTAGTAACTTCTACACTTGCTTGTCCTTTCTTTTATATTAAATTTTCCAAATCCCACGTATGGATAATACTGTAGTGCTAGTGTATCACCTACTGTTGCCTTAAGCAGCACCCTTGCTTTGTGCATATTCAAACATTTTATAATATCCTCAGGAGGCAAATGTTCCTAGCAAATCCTGAGTGTCTCACTGGGATAAATGTTGCTGTGAAGCAGTAGAAATAATTTGGGAATATGATGTCCCTCCCCCC
Source organism: Dolichotis patagonum (assembly GCA_004027295.1). NCBI lineage: Eukaryota > Metazoa > Chordata > Mammalia > Rodentia > Caviidae > Dolichotis > Dolichotis patagonum. Next base: position 5,088 of record PVJX010006791.1, read on the forward strand.
AGTCAAATGAACTCTAATTTAATCTATAAGCAGTTTTTGCCTTCAGAGTCCTTCACATACTTGCGTCTCTGCCTCAGTAGGGCAGATCACTTCGACATTCATTTACCTTCAAACAACCATTACTTAACACGCGGTAACTACATAAATAAGTGCAATCCTGTGCCAATGGGGTCATTAAGCACATACTCCAGTGCAGTGTTAGGAAGCTTCATGGGCTACATCTGTCCCTCAAAATTCACCTCTGGAGAACTAATCATCTGGGTCTCAAGATGTACGGTATGTGAAATGACAGAATAGTTACAGAATATTTCAATTTAAATTAAGTTGTTAGGATGGGTCTTAATTCAGTGGTACTGCTGTCCTTTTAAGAAGAGGAAATTTGGACATATACATATACAGAAAAACAAAGTATGAAGACCTAGGGAGAAAATGTTAAAAGAAATAAACCAAGAAAACAGTCTCAGAACAAATCTATACTGTGTATGCCTTGGAATTTCATCATGTCTAATATTGAGGAACTAAATTTAAGTCATCCAACCAGTGACGGTCTTTATAGTACCTATAGCAAACTATTGTAGCAAGCATTTTTAATTTCTCTGGTAATTAAACATGAGTAGCAATCTTAAGATTTTTTAAGATTTAAGATTTTAAGATTTAAATAAGTATTTGCAATTGCAGACCCACTAAAGTGCATGCTTCATGAACAAACACATGAAATTGCAATATCTTATGGTGTTTAATGCTTAGTGGTTTAAAGCAACTGTGACAGTTTTGCCTATAAAACCATTAGAATAACATTCCATGAGATATAGAGACATATGTGGAAATTAATATTCTGATAATTGTTCATCACATCATGGTCAAGTATTCTTTAAATCTCCCGGGAAAGGTTGAAATGAAAGCCTTAGTCATTTTCCCTTAAACTGCCTTTTCATTCACCCAAATCCACAAATTAAATGTTTCCACTATTTCTCTAACCGGTCTTAATTTTAACTGCGTGATAAATCACAGAATGATTAATTAGATAACTTGCATCTTTTCTTAACCATGTCAATAAAATCAAGTGAGGAAGAGGTTCAGCAGATTAACTTCTGAAACAGCCTTCTAACTTCCCTGCTATGAGGGTGAACTCACTCTTTGAGTTTGGTGTCGGTGACCTTTGGAGATGATGAATACTCACCAAGGTTTTCCAAGTCTTGCCACACTGCCAGTTCAGGCTTGGCTGCATGGATTCTAGACACTAGAACAAGATCCTCTCCAGACACACCTGTGGGCCAGCCTCCCTCCACTTTGGTGACTCAAGTATACTACTAGCCTGATATTTGTTCTCTTGCACTATTATTCCCAACAATAGCCAATATGTCCTTTGAGTATGCTGTCCTGACTCATCTCCCTTGTAAATTCCAGTGTCGGATCTGTGATTCTCCCAATAAATAAGATTCTTTCAAAGTCCATAAAATTTAGATTTCTGCTATACTAGGTTTTTTTTTTTTTGTAAACTCTAAAGCAGACATATTCTGTAGTCCTTTTAAGTCTTGCTTCAGTCTCAAGTAGTCTAATCTGCCACTGCAATTGTTTTAAGATTTTCTTTCCTCTGGCTTCGTCAGCCACCCAGCGGCTCTCCTTACTGCCCCTCATGAAGACTACTACAACCAGTTATTAACACGTCATTCTCTTTCTATCCTTGTCGGTATTATCAATCACTTTGTAGATGCAACACTGCTGTCCTTTAAGATCATTTCTGTTGGATCACAATTATCTGTTCGTCTCCTTCCTTACCAGGCAACTTCACTGCCTTTCTCCCAACCATATGTCTCTTTGCTGCTCTTTACTAGTGTTCGTAGTTTACATCTGCATTATTGCCAAGGAACATCTATCTCAGTACTGTAAGTCGGAGAATTTCATTCAATGACTAAAAATGTTCATACTGTTATGATAAGGTTGACTTCAGCATGTATGAGATATTAAGTAGATACTGTGAATGATATGAATGTAGGTATTTCAAAATGAAGTGTATGTACTTCTATGAAACTCTTTTCATTATCCCAATATTCAGTTTTGAAGAACATCTGGTATGTTATATATGTTCAGAATGAAATTTAGCTCATTTTAAGGATTGTATACATTTTTTAAAAACTAGTTGCTATGGGTAACCATTTATTTGACATTTGGAAAAATGTTAGTAACATTATGGTCAAGTTTTCTTTAAATCTCTTTGGAGAGGTTGAAATGTAAACCTTAGTCATTCCTTAAACTTCCTTTTCATTCAGCCAAATCCACAAATTATTTCCACTCTTCTCTAACTGGTCTTAATTTTAACTGCATGATATATCATGCAGATAAACTAATTCTTCTGTTTTAGTGAAATTGTGGAATTAAACAAGAATTCTTACCAGTAAATAGTGGGCGACAGACGCATTGATAAACTCACTTGCTCTTAATACACCCACCCTCGTTGTTGGCAATATTTTCCAGAAAACGGGGGATGACAATGGCAGTTGTATGTCTTGTTCCAAAATTTGCTAAGACATTTACTGTGCCCAGAGCAAAATTCTGCATTTAAAGATTCTTGGCAGAAATGCTGTTCACTGTCACATTTAGTTGAAGTCCCTGTTGACAAAGTGATGGACCATTTACCATTACTGTAATAAAATAATGTGCCCCAACATTGAGCCACAGAGGACTAAACAGTGTGCATATCTTGAAGTTTGCAACCAAAAAGTAACTGATCTTCAACTCTGGTATTTTGCATATAGTCAGTGAAAGACATTTCAGAAACATTCATTAAATTTATCTCTGGAAGCAGAGAAGATGGTTCAGACGAAATTACAAGGATGTCTCCTAACTGAATTTGCAAAGGGCAAAACTTGGGAAATATTTGCTTGCTTGAAGACTTCGTTTCAAGTCTTCAAGTCTTTGCATCTAAAAAAAAAAAAAGGGGGCTGAGGATTTAGCTCAGTGGCATAAGTGCCTGCCTGGCAAGTGCGAGGTCATGAGTTCAATCCCCAGTACCGCCAAAAAAAAAAAAAAAAAAAAAAAAGTCTTCGCATCTGTGCATCTGTTCTTTAAGCCTCCAGTTCAACACCACGCATGACAAGGTTCGTGAAAGCCATTCTTGTACCCAATGCCAGGAACATGTTTTTCTTCCCATTATAAAGGAGCTGTAAAGGGCCACCAGGCTCAGCATGATGACCAATCTGTGAGTCATTTGTACTAGTAGTTGCAGTTTTCAGTCCCCAAAGAAAGTAGCTGTGAAAAGACTTACTCTAAATGGCCTTATCTAAATACTGTTGAAAATTTACAATTAGAAATGCTCTTCAGCAATTCCTGGAAATCCCAAGCGCAAGGAGCTTTGATGATAGTGGACTTTGGCCAAGAAGTTCTAGAGAGCATGTTTTAAATAGTCTGTGAAACAGAAAGAAATATGGTGGTAACGAAGTTTTTCCCAAATGACATGATAATACAGAAAATGCTTATTTCTTGAAATCTAACAAGAGCCTGAACTACTGAAGCAGCGTCACCAGAAGCTAAAGATCTTCTTTCAAAGAAGGTCAGCAAAAGATATAGCCAAGTTCAGCTGGTCTGCTCTGGCCCTTATGTCATCATCGACTCTAAATAGCTAGATGATCTGTTAACATCCAATCAGCAACTTCACTGTAGTCTTTTTTTCATACCAATCTTGAAACAAAGCTGTAACTAAGTTTTTTCTTTTTCAAGAACAATTTCAAAATTCTTCATCTAAGCATCTCTTATGGAATTTTCTATTTCTATTTTCTCTATGAAATAATTAGGGATTTGGGGAATACAGTGAGTTTGAGTTAAAAAAGTCTTGTAATCTGAACTACTTTGAAGATAACAATATACATCACATTAACTAGTGATAATTTCCTATTGCTTTGAAATTGTGTACCATAGCTTTTATTATTTTGTTGTTGTTTTGTTTTTAAAATAAAAAAAAATAGTTATTGGATAGGAATTCATTGAAATAAGCAGTCAGGAAAATGGGAGAGAATTTTATTAAAGAAAATTTGAGGAATCACTTAGGTAATTTTGAAACAATTTATGGCTTGAAGTTGCAAATCTACAAGAGCATCAACCTGCCCACACAGGTGTACTGTTTTCCCAGCAGCTCAGCTGAAAAGATACAGCAAAATGAACTACTAAATGGATTTAAACGGAAGTCACCAATCCGATTCCCCATGCAAATGCTAAGAAACAAATTACATCTGCGTGGAAGCAAAATTAGGTCTGCGTGACATTTTCTGACTGACTGCAGATGTGAGCTTGCATTGCTGCATGGCTAATCTTGTGCTTCTCCAAATTCTCGGGGTCCCTAATTATTACGCATTTATGTTTTCAAAAGGAAAGTGATTTAATGCATTACATTTCTGCCTCATGGAAAAATTTAAATAAATTGAAATAGCAGCAGAAAACAAAAACAAAAATGCTCTATGAGGTCAGTTTGCACCTGTGTGTACTGAATACAAAAATGTTGTGTATTTTAGTAGGAACTGTAATCATAAGCACCATAGACGAATAAATTCGAATGGAGAGTTATAGTTTAGACTGCAAAGGTGAGAAAAATAGTATGTGACTCAGCTTTTCACTTGAAAACTTTTTAAACCCTGACCAAAGTAACACGCTTCGTGCATTCTGCTCACTTGCAAACACACACATGGTGCCACCATCTCTGTAAAAGTTGTTATCTGGCAGCATTTTCACCGTCACTGATATTTTCATTAATGTCAAAAAAATTCTGCGACCCAGCATCCAATAACCAGGGGCTGTGATGAAGCTTTTCAGGAGGCTTGAATATAATCAGCTGCTTATAAACATACACCTTCATTGTGTTTATTTAATATGTGTAAATATTCGGGGATTAAATTGAATATGCAATTATGTTGGAACCTCTTTTTCCTGTTTTTAGTCCACATGTTCATTGACTAGGTCTCAAGTTTAACTGGTTGCTCTCCAAGAGTACGCATAAGGCACTGAGGTTATCGATCGTTAAATAAAATGGATTTTCTGCATGCAAACTAGGTTGGAAAATAATTTGCAATCCTGTCACTGTATTTTGTTTGCATCCACTTGCATATGTAACCAACCAGCTAGCAACCACCATGTTTATTTGTATTCAATAAACAGTCTTGTCTCAATACACATAAAGGCATATTGGATAATTTCTGCCATATTCATGCTTTCTTTTCTTTCTGCCAACATCAGAGTGTGATCTTACAGATTGTTAAAGATATTTTTCATGTTAAGTAAAAAATATTTTATATTGCTTGTACTTTTTAGCTTCCATAAAAGTTGTTCTCTATTGAAATAATGACATTTCGCTCAAATTTATATGGCTAAATTATATATGAAAAATCAACGTGTGACTTATCATTGAAAATATTTTTTACTGGAGAAGAAGAAAAGTGCCTTAGAGGAGAAAGGTAAGGGGAGAGATTGGGAGAATTATCAAAGTACATGATATGCACGTTCAGCTGTGCAAATGAAGCCTGTTATTCTGTATAACTAATTGTCATTAGTAAGAGAGAAAAGAATTTCCCACTTTCAGTATTGATTTGTGCTCTTAAATTTCATTCTTTGGAATATTTCTTTTTTTTTTTGTTTTTTGGTACCAGGGATGGAACTCACTACCTTACACTTGCCAGGAAGGCGCTTACACTGCTGAGCTAAATCCCCAGCCCTCTTTGGAATATTACAGTGTGATAGAAGTTGTAGTATTTCTTAAGTGTTTTAGCATCTACTACAGAGCCAATTATCTCTTCTTGATGTTAAAAACAAATAATTTAAGTCTCATTAAATGAGATGGAGGTCCATAATTTTCGAGGATCTGAATATCGGAATAAGCAAGGAAAGAATCCTTGCAGCGGACCATATCCCTGACCTGGAGAGAGCTGAAGACAACCCTTAAAGTCGTATGAAATTTAAAACATAAAATTGTAATGCAATATTCTCACTTTATATGTTAATAGAAACTTGCAGATTATGGTTTTGAAAGCCCAAATAGCCATACAGAATTGGAGATTTGCAATCTAAATAGGAAACGTGTTTCTATTTAGGCAATTTATGTTAAAATTTTAAAATACCCTTTGGAAAGAAACTCCAGACAACTCATTCTAATTAAATCTTTCAAGGAAATTAAAGGAGAGGTCAAGTCTAGTAAACGAAAAGAAAAAATTGAGGGCACAATAAAGGTGCTAGAAAAAAGAAGATGAGCTGAAGAATTAATTATTCAGAGGATGAAAAGACAGGAATGAAAACAGAAGCACAGCTAACAATGACAAAATCATGCCGTTAATATGAGTGACCATAACATATGCAAAACCAAACGCCAAATGAAGAACAGGTAGTTTTCCCAGACGCCACTGTTGGTGTTTTATTGTTTATTGATACACATTTGTAGTGGTGTGATGATCCACTTTCTCCTGGAAGGTAGGTACACGTATACAGCACTCAGTTGTCTTTTTATGCTCGGCCTGACTTTTCTCTCCCTTCACCTCATTTCTTAGTCCCCTTCCAAAAGATCTATTTGATTTATTTTATTAAACAGTAAGTAAAGTTCAATATTAAATATTCTAAATCACTCAGTACTTCATCAGGACTTACGGAATAAAAGTCACCATGCATACTAAGTCATTACTCATTCTATTCAACTTCCAAAGAATTTATTTTTGAGAGTTGGCTTACGTGCTCAGACAAATGTGTGATTTTTTTTTTATGTGTCCTTTGCCTCCTCTCATAGTTGGCCTCCTTCATTATCAATATCACTCCCTAGAATGGAACCTTGGTTATGAAGAGTGAATCTTCAGGAGACCCTAGAATAATGTCATGGCTGGCATTAACATTTGTGGTTTAAAAAGCATTTTTATTATCTCCTTGTGGATATGTTTTTAATTTCTTTTACAAAATAGAATTCAATTCTTGCAATAATATTTTGAAATTGACCAACTAGGTTGAGTTTCTTCTGTTTTTTATAATAAGAATGCATTATACATGACATTACTTAAGATTAAATAAGCAGGTGTGTTAGAAAATAACACACCTGCATATTTTTCTACTAATTCTCTGTTATTTTTATTCAAGAAATTTTTCTTTAATATGTCAGTGGTTCTATTTTAAACCAGAGAAAATTATTAATGAAAAGATTAACTTCTTAGTGTAAGTGCTTAGTGCATGCATGTGTGTGTGACAGACCTGGAGAACTGGCATCTTTATTCTGAACACTGTTTTTAGATATTAATTTATTTATACTTTGTTTAGAAAATAAAAATACAAACAAAAGCAAAATACTTACATTACAGGGAAAGAAGCCAAATAAAGTAAGTAAAAGAATCACGAAATGGGTCTAGAATCTTACCTACTAGAGATAATTATTGTTAATATCCTAAAATAGTTTCTACATATAATTCTGAAAAACAGATGAAAATACATTTCAGGACCAGTGGCAGAGAGGCTTCAATGAACGGGGCAGACAGTGGAATGAAAGAGAAAAATAGACAACTAATGGAAGAAAAATAGAATAGCAGAAATCTCAAATATAGATGGCCTCGTTATACTAACAAAAAGAAACACAGGCAGAGTAGATCAGGAGACAGGGTCCATTGAGATGCTCTGTATAGGGAGGCAGTGGGACCCAAAACAAGCAGTGCACCCTATGGGAGTTAAAGGGGAGGAATTGTGTAAAAAAGGATGGCAGAGGATATTGTTAATGGGGTAACAAGATTTAAAATCTACATTATTCTCATCACTCTGCTTAGATGGATTACATGCTCTTCCAGTTTGTCTACTTACACTAGACTTGAGGACATGGTCAGCTATCCCAAAAATAAGAGGACATATTATGGTAATCACCCTTAATTTCCTATCAACTTAATCTGAAGCCCTGTATAACTTATACTCTCTTATTATGACTGATCTTATTTGAATCTGGTTTGTTAGATTGCTGTTTTGCATTGACTGATTTTATTCAAATCTGTTATGATTGATAGCATCAAGTCTAAGAGTATAGGCAACTACACTGAAGATGACAAAATTCACTAAGATTCACTCTGGCTTGATTATTGCCTGCTTTTGAAGTCTTATAATGTCCCCAGTGCTTCATTTTTATTAATGTTGTTATATACTGCTGAGACATCATGGTAACCATTGTATTGTAGTTTTATATGACTTTTTGCTTCATGCTTTTCTAGGAATTGCTTTGTTTTGTCTTGCTTTGTTTTGTTTTTCCCTCTGATATATTTACGTGTTAATAAAACCTTATGAAATTACTTTTTGTGTTTATATACATTATTTTTTTATTTTAGGTGTGTTTTTTACTCAACTTTCATTTTTTAGCAGTACATATTGGAATGTGTGATGATCACATTCCTTGTGAGGCACTGGTACCTATACAAAACGCATCTCCTGTTTTCCCTGCTTTCCCTTTCCGTGGTCCTTCTCTCATTTGCAGTAGATGTGTTCCCCCTAGTTCGTTCCCATTATTTATCTTTTATTTTGCTCTATAATGTTAGTATTTTAGCTTTTTATATAAAAGAAACCACTCAATATTTAAGCTCCTCTGCCTGATTTATTTTACTTAGCTATGCCATTTTAAAGTACTTTCAATTTCTGGCTGGTAACTCACTCAGGTCTGGGAGGCAGTAGCCTACTCAGCCCCCGCACACACTCCAGCAGCCATCAGCAAGCCAGAGGGGCTGGGAAAGCAGCAGCCAGCCCTGCACCAGTGCACCCAGTGGCTACCGTGGGATATCCGTGGCCAACACTGGCCAGGTGAACCAGTAACACTTCAGAGAAATTGGAGCCAATGTGGGAAGTGTTTGGGACCCCACTACTCACTTGTCTGGATGAACCCAGGGATATTTCAAGATGAAGAATCAAAACGCAGTCTCTGGCCTCCAATCCAAGCAGAGCAAGTCCAGGAGATGTAAACATAGAAGAGATCAGAAGGTGCATGCCTGAAGTTTTAAGTGATGGCAACTGAAGTAAAGAAACAACTGCATGAGGCTATAAAAGAAATTAGAACAGAAATACCATCTCAAGTAGAGAAGTGAAAAACATAATAAAACAATTACTAAGCACTTGTAAAGAAGACATAGATAAAAAAATAGAGAAGCATAGGAAAATTAGGGAAACCTTGAATGAGCAATATAAAGAGGATTTAGAATACATAAAACAGATTCAAAGAGATATCCAGGAAATTAAAAATTCTGCTGAAAGCTGGAAAAGCTGCTTGAAAGAAACTGAAAATAGTCTTTCAAACCTTGAAGAAAGGTTTGCAGCTTGCAATTGTGAATGGAAAGATCTTACAAAAATAACAAGGACCAGGAAATAACAATTCAATGGCTACAAGACCACACAGGGAAAAATAACTTAAGAACAATAGGTTTCAATGAAAAAAACAGGACTCAACACAAATGACATTAAAATTCTTTTTACAGAAGTAATAACAGAAAACTTCCCAAGCATGAGAAAAGGACCTGACATATAGATAAGTGAGACATGTAGAACTCCAGAGAGCCATAACCAAAATAAATCACCCAGATGTGTAATAATCAAGATCTCAGAAATTCAACACAAGAACAAAATATTAGAACTATTAGAGAAAAGAAGCAGGTCACCTATAAAGGAAAACCCATCAGAATCACTACAGACTTCTCAACACAAGCCATCAAGTCATGAAGAGGCTGGAGTAAAGTATTTCAAGTCCTGAAGGAAAATAACTTCCAACCCAGATTGGTGAAACTTGCAAAACTCTTTCAAAATTAATGAAGAAACAAGATACTGCCATGACAAAGAACAACTGAAGGAATTCATGACCACCAAACTAATCCTACAGAGAATACTGAAGTGTATTCTAGAGAGAGATAGAAATGACCACAGTTCCAGGAACAGCAGCAGGGGAGGCTCACTGAGCAGGGCAGACAGTTGGATGGAGGGGAACAGTATGCAGCCAGTGACAGGAAAATAGCATGGCAGAGAGGAGGCAGTGCATGTTGGTCACAGCTATTAATGTTGAGGCAGATGACCTCAATTCACCAACAAAAAGAAACACAGGCAGAGTGGATCAGGAGAAAGGATCCATCAATATACTTTATATAAGAAACACAATTTACTTGAATGAAAATTCATAGACTGAAAGTCAAAGGAGAGAGAACAATGTTCTATGTGACAAGGAACCAGGAAAAAGTAGGAATAGTTTGCCTATCAACTGCGGAATGGATGAGAAAGACATGGCATTTTTATAAGATGGAAAGCTACTCAGCTCTAAAGAAAGATAACATCGAGGTTCTTGTAGGTAAGTGGGTACAACTTGAGATCATGCTCAGGGGTGAGATGGTTCAGCGTAGGTGAATAGAGTGTTGTCTCCCTAGTACAAAAAACTGAAGGAGTTTGTGGGATCCAAAATGCACAATAGATATTGTGAAAGTGAAAGGGCAGGAAATGTCTAAAAAGAGGAGGCAGTGACCATTGTTAATCTATTATCATGTTTTGAAATCCATATTATTTTTATTGTCCTGTGGGGTTTTTTTGTTTTTTTTCTGTTTTGCTTTGTTTGGTTTTATTATATTTGATGGCATGGACAAGTATTTCAAAGGTAACAAAATACATTATTGTAGCCATTATTGATTTCCTATTAGCTTGATTGGAAGCCCTGTAATGCTTTCATCATTTAGTTTGATTAATTTTATTCTATTTTGTTTTTCTTGATTGTATCATGTCTATGGTATAGGCAGCTACTTTGCAGATAACAAGTAGTATTATGGTGGTCACTGTTGTTTGCCTATTGTCTTGAAGCCCTGTATTGCATTCATTGTTTGGTTTTGATTGGTTTTATTCTGCTCTGTTTTGTTTGATTTTATTATGCCTGATGGTATGGGCTGTTATTTTGAAGACAACAGGAGGCGTTATGGTAGCTACTATTGATTTCCTTTTATCTAGTTTTGAAGTCCTGTACCATGTTCATTGTTTTGTTTTGATTGACTTTATTCTGTTTTATTTCATTTGGTTTTATTCTCTTCAAAAAAAGTACATTCATTTTCCTACAAATGATTCAAGCTTACCCTCTTACATGGCAGAGTAGTATCTTACTGTGTACAAATACCACTTTTTTTTTGATATGGGGAATTAAACTCACAGCCTCGCACTTGTCAAGTAGGGACCATGCCACTGGGCTGTGTGCTTGGCTGACATTTTCTTCATTCATCCACTTACTCTTGAACATATAGGCTGCTTCCAAGATTAACATTATGAATTGTGCTGTTATGAATATGTCCAAGTAGTTATCAATGTAATACGACGCTTCTTCAAATATACCTAAAAGGAGGCTAGTGGGGTCAGATGGAATTTCTAGTTTCAGTGTTTTGAAGAATTGCCATGCTGATGACTGTAATGGTTGTACCAATTTTCTTTCCTACCAAAAGTATAGAAGGATTCATTTTCCCTTACAGCCTTGCCAACATCTGTTACTACTTGATGTTTTGATGATAGGCATATTTTCTGGGATATAATAGAATCTAATTGTTGCAGAATACTTTAATAAGAAAAACTATGGGCTAAAAGTATGGCTCACCACTAGGTTGTTTGTCTAGAGCATGCAAGGGTCTAGGTTCAATTCCTAGCCCACGCAATATTCATGGAAGAAAGAAAAGTGGTTTTAATTGTAGATATGTTTTTTCATTATGCTACAACTCTCAGTTTCTTTTTTATATAATATAGGTTAGAAAGTATTTATAGAATGGCTAAATGAACAGAAAGAAGAAGAAAGAAGAAACAACAAAACAAGGGAGATAGAAAAAAAAATCATGCTGGAATTATTTAACACAGTGATGTCAATTAAAAATCCCCAGGCAGCTCTGAATGTACTAAATTCTGTCAACTTTTATAAGATGTGACAGATTGACTCTAAATCCTTCCTATAAATATGTGGAAATCTTCTATCTATAAGATCACATGTGCTTTATGTGAGAAACAGTATTTTTATTTCCCTCTTCTTAGGCAATTAGGCCAGTATTTAGATACAGGTCATTGCTAGACAGCTATTAAATCATATTTAAGCATGGAAGACTTAAAGTCCCTAAAAAGTTTACCTTAACAGTGAATAACAGTAATTATGACATGTCAGCAACTGCTGGTAGTCTTTTTTGTGGGGGATTAGAACTGATAAGATGCACTGAAAGAATAAATAGTAATTTATGTTTCAGGAGAAAATATAGAAAAATAGGAAAATGGAAATTCATTATCAAGTGAGATGATGTAATAAACGTGTCAGCATAAGAGTTAGCACTTTTTTAAGAACATGGTCTTCCCCAAGTGCAGTCTATATTTTATATGCATAAGTCTTGTTGTAATCAAGGTTCACAGGAAAAGGATTTAATATGGGGTACAGAAGATTATTTTATAATATTCACCCGAAGAGTCAAATGCAGAAGTGTGCAGGAGATCTGACCACACACAAGAGACCCAGAGAATCCAGCTGAGGGCCTGGATCCCACAGCAGTGTCCTGCATGAGTCCAGCTGAAGCCCTAGAGACCACAAAAACGTTTCCTCACGTCTGAAGGATCTGCGTGGGAGCCAGGAAGCGAGGCTCAAGGTAAGAACCACCGCTTCCTGAAAAAGAGCTGCAGCCATCTGTAGCCTCAGCGACAGGAGGACTAGAGCCCCTTGGATGATGAGAACAACTGAGTTCGCATCAGGAAAACCAGCCTGACAAGCTGCTCCAGCACGGTCAACAGCGCACCGTCTTCCCTTCCAGTTCTGATTTTTATTTTGAGAGAGAAAAAGAAAAATCATGGATAACAAAAACAAACAAAACAAAAAGCAAACAGCTACAACAACAAAAAAACCCAAAACAATAATAATATAGACTTTCAAAACAAGATGATATTTAACAATGGTTGTTATATTGCATGTTGCTATCTTCAAAACAATGCTTACATTATTAGATACAGACATGCAAAATTGATCAAACTATATGAATAGTAACTGGACTTACCCATGAACTAATAGAGCTAGTAGTTCAATCATGTTAGCTATCTTGTGTATGTATACAAATTTGTAATATTTTTCCTTTCCCATCCTTCTTTTCTCCAGTTCTGCATTTATGCTATTGGTAACAATTCTTAGGGGACCATCCATACCCAGAACCATGATGATTCAGTGTAGCGGGGGTTTGCAAGTTGACCATTTGTTAATCTATCACAACTCTTTTAATTTTTAATCCTTGAAATTAGTTCCAATATTTATGCCTGCTTTGTAATGGAAATGAAGTTCCCAACTCATGAGAGGACAAGGATGCTACAACTCTCTTCTTTCCTCCTAAATTCCCTTAATCTCCCCAACAAAAGTAACCTGGGATTCAATCTATTCTGAGAGAAATGAGTTAAGAGAAAATAGCAGAATTAGAGTTGAGTCTGGTTATTTTTGCTTAATAATTAGGTAACTCATTGTCTCATTGGGAACAAAGAATTGGTACTTGTCACATAACTTTCAGGTTTATCATTGATTTCTTTAAAATAATAAAAGATGCTATTGCAGAGCGTATTTTGTTGATGTGGAAAACAGTTCCTTTTGAGTTATTCTCCTCAGTGTACATTAAATGATTTCTTGTGCATTTGCAAATGACTCCCAAGCTTCCATTTCCTTACCTGTCTCACTGGTTAAAACTACTTGTTCTTAGAACATGAAAATTTGATTATCAGCCTAATGAAAAATTATATATGCATGTGCTATGATTCTTACATATTATTTTCTTTTCCATTGTAAACCTAAAAAAAGATTTCATACTTCATATATTCAATTACTTATTTCTGGCTTTATAGGATCAGTCAACAATAAGGATACTAACAGAGACATTGCCCCTCTCTCAATAACATCTCCAAAATCCTAAACTTGTTTTAAAAACCCTAAAGACAGTACTTCTTACTCGACAAAAATTCATTACCTTATGATCTTCAGCAGTGAGTTAATCTGGGTGTATACTTATAATAATCGATGTACATCTGAAATAATATATAAAGGATTGATGAAAGAAACTTTCAAAGATACTGTTATTTACTCATGTGCAGGTCTGCAGGTCATTTTAGACTCTCTAGGAGGGTACTCTTGCTAAACAAAATTAGCAAGTTAAAAGGAAAAGAGCTCTAAATCTAGTAAGGTCATTACATATATAGTGTATTTTATTGTTTCTTTCTTAGAAAATGAAAAATATAAAATGTCATCTCAAAATGTGAAACCTCCAAGGGATTTTTTTGCCTCTTCTTGTTTATTGCTGTATCTACAATGTCTATATCAGAAACTAAGATGAAATTATGGAGTGGGGAAAATTTTTCCCTACCTCATTTTTCAGGGACAGCTCCACCTTTCATTGCATTTTAGTTGTTTTATAATTCAGTAGACTATAAAATGTCATTCATAACGTAAATGTCTCTTAATCTTTTTCAGTTATCTATAGTTTGTGTCTTTTGGTGAAACAATTGGTTAATTTATCATGACTATTAGTAGTTTTCAATTTATTTTTACATAGATTTCTGTATTCCTAGTTGTGTGTATGGAATTTTGAATCATTTTTTAACATTTTATCCATTCCATTATTAATTGATGAGTTAAATAAAATGTTACTGTGTATAAATGTTGTAATTGTTGGAATTATAACATTATCTTTAAAAGTAATCTTTAATGCCTAAAGTAGGGCTGGCAATAGTATTAAGTAGACATATATATATATATATATATATATATATATATATAGATATATAGATATATATATAAATATTTGTAAAGATATTTAAATCACAAAAGTACTGCTTAAATTCCCATGACCTACTTTGTTCTTACAAGGTGCTTGGCCAGGAAATTAAAAACACTTGCAAAATATATAGGAACAATAAAATAAATCAATATTTTTCTAAATCATGTATGAATTTTTATTTCTTATAGGTTAAAATAAGATAGCTCATAACACTGAATTGGATTTTCAAATATTAGAAAATATTTCATGTATTTGAATAGGACTTGATGTTACATCAGTGTGCTCTAGCTAACTGAAAAAAATATAACATTTTGCTATGTAGAAAATTTTTAGTTAAAAGAAAAATACATTATTATTTGAAAGCTCAGAAGTGTAAGTCAGTACTTCTGAATTTGGGTGCTGGTATGGGTTAAAAACTGGTGGTCAACTTAACACCAGCTGAATTAAATCAGCATGGTACTGAGTGTAGATGCTCCCTCTAAGGAAAGTTGCCAGCATAGAGACCTGGAGAAGGAGAAGCTAGGCATTGTGGGTTTCTCTAAATGTTGTTTCGAGCTGTTGTTTCTCCTAGAAGAGCTTGTCCTTGATATGAATTAGGCCACTATCATCAGAGGAGCTCAGGGCCTTGTTGGTGAGAGTGGCTGTGGTTCATTTGGGGGGAGCTTTGGTTCTCACATCGAGCATTGCTTCCTGGCTCCAAAAGGGAAGACGTGTGCCACTTGGTGTCCAGGATAAATTCATTAGTCTGGCTTTCTGGCATGTACTTGACTGTTCTCATCGTCGGAGGAGCTGGGGACCTCTGTGTCACTGAGGATGGCTGTGGTGCTTTTCAGGGCAGCCCTGGTCCTTATTATGAGCATGACTTCTCAGCTCGAGTGTAGAACTCTCAACCCACCAGCACAGCTCCTTCACCCCACTGGCGTAGACTTTCTGGTTTCCACCACTGATCTTTGGGCCTTCCCAGCATGGACCCATAAAACAGATTGGTGTGACTCCTTTTTGTGAGCTCTAAACCTCCAGCTGGACTCGTGGGAGGCACTGTTATGGGCTCCAGGTCATCACTGGGACACATGCAGGGCATTGCTGGGGGATCCAGGCCCTTGGCTGAATATTATGGGTCTTTAGTGTTGTGGACAGATTTCCTGCAGTTTCTTGTGTTTAACTCTGGTGATCATCATAAATAATATTATAAATTCTGTGTCATGATACTAATTGTTCTCCTCACAACCCCTGACTACAACAGGCACTGTAATCTTTGATGTCAGCAAGGAGAGATGGATAATAACATATGTAGAAAGACAGAGAGAAATCCAATTTTATTTCACAGAATTCATGACTTTGGACATGCAGTAAATGTGACACAGACACTGCTAAAATAGCAAGATAAAGTTGGACAGCCTACTTCTATTTTGGATACCAGGAACACCTTAAGGCAGTAGGCCTATGCTGGACATTAGGGCAACAAAAAGATAACAACAATCTTGAAGAGCTCATATATGGTGTATACTATAAAACCAGAACAAAACAATTATGGTAATCAGTGTGGAGATTTATCAAAAAACTAAAAATAGAAGTTCCATTTGAGCCAGGTATTTCCCTTCTAATTGTCTACCAGAAAGAGTTACAGCCATCAAATTACAGTGGCATAGACATTTTCATAGCAGTACAACTTAGGGTTGCTAAATCTTGAAAGAGGCTTACATGTCTGTCAAAAAATGCATGAGTACAGAAAATGTGGTATTTATACACAATGAAGTACTACTTCCCACAAAAACAGATACATGAGACATTTCTAGAGAAGCATATGCATATTGAGACCATAATGTTAAGTGGAGTAAATCGGATATGCAAGCTTAAATATTGTAAGGTTTCTCTCATATGACAAATCTGAAGTACAAGTATACTGAAAATCAAAATAAAAGATGCATAATAGAAAACAGAAAGATCTTTTGCAAAAGGCAAAGGGATCAAGAGATGAAAGGATGAGGTAGGGAGGTGTAAAAAAAGGGTGAAATAATAGTTAAAACTTGTTCTGCACATTTACCCACTTTCTGTGAGGAATGTAATGATTATATACTATGAACATATACTCATAAGAATTTTAAAAGAATGTAAAACTAAAAGAGATAAGAATGCCATTAAATATATGGTCTCATAAAGGTACAAGTATATATACTAGAGGTAAACTAGAAGAATATTAATTGGCCCTGAGTTATTATTTATTGTATCATACTGTGATTGTAGGCAAGCTCAATATTTTTCTCTGAAAGTGATTCTCTTACCCTTTTATTAAAATCATGTATCAACAATGCCCATATTCCACTTTTCCTTTTAAAGACAGAAACCAAAAATTATTACAATTCTGTCATCCCAGACTTAAGTGTATAAAGATGTGCTTATTGAGAGAAAAAAATATGATCTGATCAGACATGTATTACCAATTTTTGTCCTCACAAAATATAAGACACACTATAAGACTTCATTTGAAATATGCAAAAATAGACAGAGAAAGGTTGACCTACAAATAAATCCTGGATTATCCACCTTCTCTCTGCCTTTTATTGAATAGAATTACTTAACAAACATAGTCCCTTCATCTTTAAAATGCAATGTATAGACTTAATATTGCTTTTAATTTTTACTGAATAAAAATTGAGTCAACTCAATTTTTGTCATTAAATGTGTTTATGTGTCAGTATTTGAGAAAATATTACGTTGGATTTATAGTAGATCTTTGCTTTACACAAGATCACAGCTATAACATCCACGGTTCTGTCTAATCTTAATATCTTTTTGAATTTTTCTTAGCACTACAAAAATTATTTATCAAAAATGTTTTATATGTGAAAAAATATTTCATTTCAATTTTTAAATTCGTTACACTTAAATTATTCATTTGAAGTTTATAGAGAAATATTCTGGTAAAGTGAAAATATGATGTATATGTTCTGACCTCAGCAACCAGTTGTAATGGCACTGTAATGGTAAACTTCTTAAGTGTAAATAGAGAAATTAGTGACAGTATTTGTTATGTCTGTTAAATCTTGAAATATACATGCCTATTTATGTATCAAAACAAATAAAATAATTTATATTTTAAGAATTTCACTCCACCTTGACTTCTCAAAGGTATGCATATTTTTATTGTCTGTTTTGCATATTCTGTATACAATCCAAACTTGTCTGAAAACTTTTGAATATGTATTTCATTTAATTTTACATTCCCACATATTTTTATCACCCATTGTACAGGTGTGCTATAAAATCTAATGCATTCTGAAATTTTTATAATGAGTGAACTTTTCACACTTTATGAGTTCTTTTTTTTTAACCTTTGTCTAGATCTTTTACCTGTGATAAAAAAAATTAGTGTAACATTTAATTGTAATGTGTTAGAAAAACATCTATACTTAAAACTAAAAAATTAGATTGAAGACAAGATGGTGGACTGGTAGGTAGCAGGAGAGAGACCCTCTCTGAGAGAGACAGCTCAAATGCCAGAATAAAACACCCTGGAGAGACCCAAACAGAGAGAGATGGACTCTCACAACCCAGGAAGAAACTAAAGTGCAAACAACCACTCGAATATGAGGTCCTGGGGCTACTATTAGTGAAGATAAGATCAGCGAGCACGGCACCCTCCTTGAGCCGCCTGTATTCTTGCCCAACCTGCACAAGCAATCCACGCCAAAGCGACTGGATTGAGCCACCAGAGCATGGAGCTAAACAGCCCTGTGTGCGGCTCACCCGGACCAGCCCTGCACGTGACCCACCCAGAGGCACCGTGAATTCCCACTGCAGCCATGCTGAAGTCGGAGGTCGGGGAACCCTGCAGTTCTCAGGGACAGGCATCAACACGTGGTGAGTGATGGGAATAAGACCCTCCCACGGGAAAGAGGAAACAGACTGGACGACATGTTGGATTTGGGCAGGACAACCCTAACTCCATATGGAAGTGGCTTCAGCTGGTTGCTCCCCTAACTGAGCAGATTGGTGGAATCTGCTTGGACTAGGCTGCACCCCTGGTGGGGACCCAGTGAATCGCTACAATATTACTTCCCTGAGATCAGTGCACACTGACCCAGTGAAGGCCTGCAGAGGTTGACTGGCCCGGAGGGGAAGAGCTAGAGCACACTGCCCATGGGTGAACTCTAATCTCTGATAACCTATTGAAGAGGGCTAAAGCTCCTAGCCTGCACCCTCTAGAGGAGCCTTAACAAACAAGAAAAGGGTCTGGGAATTACACTGTACACTTGTATGGAAGGAACCAAAAACATGATGAAAGGGAAAAATAAGAAAAAACTCCCAGCCCCCATCCCTGAGAACATTGATCCAGGAGAGGTAAATACAAAAGAGATTGTGGGCAGCAAAAATATAACATGAAACACAGTGTTAGGGGACATAAAGAGATATCTTCAGGACCTTGTAAGCAGGACCAAAACTGAAATATTAATTCAAATTAAACAAGAGATAAGTAGATTAATAAAAGAAGGGCTGGGCACCTCTCAAGGAGACACAGACAGAAGAATAGAGGAACACAAATGGAGAGAAAAATTTAATGAAGAATTCAGGAAAAACCTAGATTCATGAAGCAGATTCAAAGAGATTAACAGGAAACTAAAGACTCCATAGAAAGCTGGCAAAACTGCTTGAAGGAAACCAAAGATAGACTATCAAAAATTGAACACAGGCTTGCAATGTGGGGTCATGAAAGGGAAGATCTCTTAAAAATAACAAGGGAGCAGGCAGTAAAGATACAAAGAATGGAAGATGACAAGGGGATCTATAGCTTAAGAATAAAGTATGTGAATGAAGAAGCAGGAATCAAATCAGAGGAATTACAAAGGCTATTCACAGCAATTATTAAGGAAAATTTCCCAAACATAGAAAAAAGAAATGATATGCAGAGATATGAAGTATATAGAACTCCAGCTACCTACAACCCAAACAGAGCTACACCCAGACACATAATAATCAAGATCCCAGAAATTCAATATAAGAACAGAATATTAAAAGCCGTCAGAGAAAAGAAACAGATGACCTATAAAGGAAAACCCATCAAAACCATGGCAGACTTCTCAACACAGACCATCAGGTCAAGAAGAGCTTGGAGTAAAGTAATTCAAGCGCTGAAGGAGAACAATCTCCAGCCCAGATTGATGTATCCTGCAAAACTCTCTCTATAAATTAATGGAGAAACAAGATGCTTCCATGACAAAGAGGAACTAGGAGAATTTGTGACCACCAATCCAACCCTACAAAAAATACTAAAGGACATTCTAGGGAGAGAGAACATGAATACGAGCATTTCAGGAACAGTGGCAGAGAGGCCTCTCTGAATGAGGCAGACAGTGGAGTGGAAGAGAAAAATAGACTATCAATGGCAGAAAAATAGAATAGCAGAAATGAGGCAAAGAAGATTGGCTATAATCTCTAGAAGAGGGCCTCGAAATACTAACAGAGAGAAACACAGGCAGAGTAGATCATGAGATAGGGCCCACTGAGATGCTCTATATAGGGAGGCAGTGGGACCCAAAACAAGCAGTGCACCCCATGGGAGTGAAAGGGGAGGAATTGTCTAAAAATGGAGGCAGAGGATATTGTTAATGGGGTAACAAGATTTAAAATTTACATTATTCTCACCACTCTGCTTGGATGGATTACATGCTGTTCCAGTTTGTCTACTTACACTAGACTTGAGGACATTGTCAGCTATCCCAAAAATAAGAGGCCATATTATGGTAATCATCCCTAATTTTCCTATCAACTTAATCTGAAGCCCTTTATAACTTACACTGTCTTATTATGACTGATCTTATTTGAATCTGGTTTGTTAGATTGCTACTCTGTATTGACTGATTTTATTTAAATCTGTTATGATGGATAGCATCAAGTCTAAGAGTACAGGCAACTACACTGAAGATGACAAGATTCACGAAGATACCCACTCTGGTTTGATTATTACTTGCTTTTCAAGTCTTATAATGTCTCCAATGCTTTGTTTTTATTAATGTTTTTATACACTGCTGAGACACCATGGTAACCATTGTAGATCACCTTGTATTGTGGTTTTATGTGACTTTTCTGCCTCATGCTTTTCTAGGAATTGTTTTGTTTTATCTTGCTTTGTTTTGTTTTTCATGCTAATGCAGAAATGATAGATATACATGTAGAGACTCATACATGTGTAGGGCTTATAAACAGTTTATGAGAACCAACTATACAACACATGTTGAAATGAACAACTACATTTAAGAAAAAGAGACACTACAATACCCAGTGCTGATTCCATAATGTCATGATGTGAAGTCCAGCAAAATTATCACTTTTTGTTCAAAGTGATAATAGCTTGCTTTGCCTTATTTAACTTCAACACACATTAAGGAATGGACAGTTGTTTTGAGGAGAATGAGAGACACTATGACAGCCATTCTTGGCTTCCCTAATATCTGGTCTTGAAGACCTGTAATGCCCTCCTCGTCCTGCTCAGATCAATTCCATACTAGGTTGTTTCATGTGAATGCCCTGTATGTGACAATGTGGACAACTATTTGGAAGAAAACAAGAGTCAATATGACAGAGAGTGAATATCTCCGATTGTCTAGTTTTGAAATTTTTTTCTCTTACATTGCTTTCTTGTGATCTGCTTTGCTCTGTTTTGTTGTGTTTAATTTTACCCTTTTGATATAATTGCAAGTATATTTCCATGGGTAAGATGGATGACCATATTGCTGTTCTTGTTGGATTGTGGAGCAGAACTGTTACAGTCTCACTGTTTGAATGTCTACTTTACATGTTTTAACTTTGTAAATTGAACAACTATTTCCAAGAAGTCAGTATGTAATTTGTCAAGCAATAATTTCTTAGGTTTTTTTGTTGTTGTCTTTTCCTTTTTTCCTTGGAATACTGTATTGTTACTACCCTTTATTCTGTTTTGTTTTGTTTTATTGTTTTCTCTTTAAGTAAAATTATTTTAAAAATGTTATATTTCCTAATATGTAAAAAAAAACTAAAAAATTAAAACAAGGATATAATATTTTCATAGTAAAAGTTATGTGTATTTGCTTTGGTGATTAGTATTTCCCAGGGATTATGGGACAACTAAATGCTAATAAAATTCTCAAATATGCAGATTAACAAAAGGGAAAAAGAATTTGTCATGTGGTAATATCAAACCAAGAACAGAGCTCTCCTGTAAGATTTTTAAATTGTTGATATAGTTCTACAGAGCATGTGGGTATAAACTATGTAAGTCAGGGACAATCTATACTGCAGGAGAAGAAATTCTCCAGGTGGGCAGTTGACTGAATGGCTATTTCTTAAGGATGCTAGATAAATTACTACCCTAAATGTTGCATTTAACTTGGTGAATAAAGGACCTATTTCTAGCACAATGTAATCATTATCCATCTATAAATTTTGTTTGTTATACTCCCAAACAGTGATGTGAGCACTGCTTCACTGAGCTGAAGGAGGAAATATTTTTAATGTGCCTGTGAAAATTAAGGAATCTAGTTGGTGGTAATGTGCTCAGACAAAAATTTAATTTCTTTGTGATAGCACCTACCTAAGGCACAAACATTAATATGAAAATAAATTATTAATAAAGCTTTCTATAAATATTTGATGTAACTATGAGACTGCCAATACCATAAGGGGACGATTTGTGTCTTTGTCATCTGTTCTGATCTCTCCGACTAGGGATGATACCTTGTCCATAAGTGCTTAATGGCTGTTGTTGCGTGGATGAATTATCCGTGTGTGACACACATGTAAGTTTTCTTGGAAAAACTTTTCCAGATTGGAGAAGAGTGTGTATTTATCAAGGAAATCAAGTACCAATGGAGCTGTTTTTCTGAAAGTTGGAGTTAACAGTTTAACCCACAGAAATTACTATAATTTTGTGGCTTTACCACAAAATGATCTTAAAAACCAAAGCCAATGTATAGGTGCATATTATTCACTACTCTTTCAACTCTTCCCCTGACCACATTTGCTTTGGGAACTTTAATCGCTTGTTGCAAATGCACCGTTAGGGCATGAATTCACATTGGGAAATTTGGCCAGAGGAAACAAATGTCTGTAAAATCTGCTCCTCCTCAGAAAGTCCTTTCAACTAGGGGATTAGAATAAGGCTTTGCCAGAAGCTGCAGGATGAAGTGGGTGATGCAGAATGAAAGTTTGGTGATGTTGAAGGCATCGTGCAAAAACTTTGACCAATAGGAGTCAAAAGCTAAAGTTAAGCTCCTTCTGTGTGCGCTCCGAAAGTCGAAGCCGAGGTGTTACCTGGAAGGCAGCCCGTGATCGTGTTTCTGTGCTTCCTCCTACACTGCTCTGTCAGTAAAACACCAGTGCGTGTGTCCTCTCTCAGGGTCGTTTTGGGACACCTGTATTTAAACAGTTATTTCATGTGGAAGGTGAAAGGAGGCTACCAAAGGATGACAGGAGAGGAGCAGAGAAGTGGAAGAAAGAGGTGGCCATAGATCACAAAGTTCCAAGTCTCGGTCAGAACACAGGGGTTAGATTCTGGAATGCACTGCAGTGCATGACGGTCTCAGATACTACTGTATTATATACCTTTAAAATTTCTAAAAGAATAGATTATGTTTTATTTTTTTGCTTGTTTTCCAGGCAGAGTTTCCTCTATGTAATTATACTGGTCTTATTTCATTACATAGTCCAGAGTGGCCTTGCACTTGTGATGATCCTCCTGCCTCAGCCTCCTGAGTGCTGGGATTACAGGTAAGGGCCACTGCGCTCAGCTTCTAAGGGGAATTTTAACGCCCTCACCAAAAAAAGAAAACTAACAAGCTGGAGAGATACTACACTTACTAACTGGTGTGACTGACTCTGTGAAATATACATAGATTGAAACATCACATTGCACATCGTAATTATATATAAAATTTTTATCTATCGAAAATAATTTTTTAAAGAAGTTGATACAGAAGTTGTACTCATAAGCAGACATGCAGGATGAGATTTGGAGGCAGGCTTTCTTTTGTGTTTGAAGAGATCATCTTGTTGGTGCCAATCAGCGTGCGCGTTACCGGTGGTGTGCAGGCATGCAGCAGTGACATGATCAGTTAGTTTTCACCTGGGAAAAGGGGATAGAGTGCACTCAAAAGAAATTTTGGCTAATCATGCTACTGTTATATCAGATGTCATGGGAACAAGGATTATATTCAAGATTTTGCAGTACACTGGCCTCTTTTGGTGGCAAAAGATGTTTGGAGAAAAAAGGACATATAAGGTTCAAATGTGAAACTCACAAAACCTAAAGATCATAACAGCTCCACATTATTCTGAAAACAACTCATACAGCTAAAACTTGGCCCAGACTATGAATAAAGGTGACAAGAATTCAAGATTAATTAAATGTGCAACCTTGACAGAGGTCCCATGGGAAAGTAGTGCCCTTGACTGGAAAATAAACAGAGCTGAGAACTAAGCTTTTTTGGTGACTGTGCTGAACACTTCACGTTTCTCTGATTTCATCTGCAGATTGAGAAGAGATCCTCACTCTGGACCAGAGAACAGATGACTCCTTTTGCTCATGGACCTTGCTCACAGGACGACTTTTGGTCTCCTCAATGCCTGTCTCGGCCCAAGCCCTGAGGCCCTCCATCCTGGCAAGCAACAATTTGCCCTGAAAAGGAAGTAGGAGGCCTTTTTCAAGGGTAATCACTCTATAAACCAAGCACATTTATGAGCACACTAACACCAACTGACCAAGCCAGAGACAAGCATGGCAGTGGATTGGAGGGTAGAAAACATGGAAAAGTGGAATATAAAAAACAAGTATTTCAGAACTTAATAATACAGGAGCAACTTCTCTATCTTATTCATGAAGGCCATCTGTACTTGGTCTTAATAGGATAACGCCTTGAAATCTAAAAATAATAATAATGACACAAATGAAATTAAGCTCTGGAGATGCCGGAGCTTGCTGCCCGTTACTGAAGTCCCACAGAGGAATGTGGCCATGTGTTACATGTGCTCCCAGGGAGAGCAGGTAACGCTCCTTTTGTCAAAGCAATGAAGAACAGGCATGAAAGGGAGCAGTGGAAAACCCTGAGCTGATCGGGGCTGGTGCCGATTTAGGCTGTGTCTGTGTGGAAGGGCTGGGGTGCTGCTGGGGAGCTGGGCTTTCTCAGCGAAAGGGGGCTGATGAGCTTACAATGCCAGCAAACAAGTAGCTCTAATGCTTGTGTAGATTCACATCTATACTTGTTTCTCGACAACTGTCACATGTACACTTGTGTACACATACTAAGTACTAGGCCAACCACTCCCATAGTTTCCTAAGTTGGAGATCAAGAATACCCCTGGAGGATGATTCGTGTAGAAGTTTCTTCCTGTTCTCTATACTACAACTAAAGTAGGGAATCAGAAAAATCAAAGCATATGGTTTATTGTGCCTCTCAAATCACAAACATGTGCTTGTCTGGCCTTTGAGCAAATCAGTTAAATCAAGAGAAATAATGTCCTACAATATCAGACCTAGGTTGTAACTGAAATCACAGAAAGGGTTATGATAATATGTGGTAGGATAACAGTATTTAAAATGCACGACATTATGCTAAATGAAATAAGTCAGTCACAAAAAGACAGCTCCTAGATTATTTACCTTGGATGATATATTCGATAAACAAATTCATAGAGGCAGGAATTGGAATCGTGGTTGCCAGGGGCTGGTGCAGAGGTAAATGAGGATTTGCTGAGTGGACAGAGTTCCAGACTGATGAAAGGAGTTCCAGAGATTGGCTGCAAAGCAGTGTATGTTTTTAGTGTTGCCGGACTCTACGCTAAAAACAGCTGAGATGGTAACATTTATTAGGCAGAGTTTTGCTATAATTTTGAAACATGAGTTTCTGTCACAGAATGGTACAACTGCTGAAAAATTACCTTTATTGTTGTCATTATTTAGGAGTTAAAAAAACTTCTGTGTGGTAAAATCTTTTAGAAGTTTTGACTATATTTTTATTTGCACTATTTTAAATTCCATGTTAAATTCTGGTTCAGGGCATAAGTAAGATTTATATTACTATGTTATGCATAATCGTCACCACTCATAAGTAGCAGTTGCTGAAAAATAGAAACACACTTGTCAAACCTCCCACCATCGGTAGCCCTGGCTTGTGAGCTGTGAAATCCAGTTTTATTATTCCTGAGAGCATGTTTCTCATAGAAGTATCTCAGCCCAAACCAGAGCAGGGCAGTAAAATTAAGTGTCTGGTTTTGACTGTCATAGCAAAATAACAACATGGTCAGTTGGCAAATTAAAAAGGTCATTTTTTCACAGTGTTGGAGGTCACAGGTCTGAGATCAGAGTGACATGACGGTCAGGTCCCGGTCAGGATCATGTTCTGGGCTGGAAATTCCTGACTTCTTGTTGGATCCTTACAAGGCAGCCAAAGAATGTTGTGTTTCCTGGCTTTTTTAAATAAAGCTTGAAACCCACTCATGAGGACTACATGGCCTAATGACTCTTCGGCGATCCCACATTCTAACACTTCAACTTGACATGACACAATTGCCATGTATACTGTCAAAAACACTCTCTCCTTCCCCAGAGAAAGGCAAAAATCCTTCATTACTCTTCTTAATATCCTATAACTTAAATAATGTGACATCAATTTAGCTATCACCAATATTTTTGTGTTATATAATAAAGGAAGAGTATATGGTATTCCCCTCAGTTATGTGGGTAATCCTCATCTAATTTGTATAAATCTTAAAAAATATATGTTTGAGGAAAGACAGTCTCTATAACAAATGGTGCTGGGAAAACTGGCTACCCATATGCAGAAGATTGAAACTGGACCCATGCCTATTACCATGCACTAAACTAAAATCAGAATAGATCAGAGATTTAGATACTAGAACAGAAACGCTTACTTTGCTGGAAGATAAATATGTCAAATCCTTGAAGATATAGACATGAGCAAGAATTTCTGAGCAGAATCCTATTTGTACAAGAAACAACATCAACAATCAATATATGGGATTATATCAGAAGGCTTCTGCACAGTGAAGAAAATGGCAAAGAGACAACTTAAAGAATGAGAAAATATTTGAGCTAGCTCATCATACAGAATACTGATATCTAGAATATGTAAAGAAGTCAAAATAATTAGATCCTCTAAAAAAAGACTCAATCAAGATATATACAACTGAAGTGATTAGACATTTTCTGGAAGAAGTACAAATATTCAATAAATGCATGAAAAACTGTTCATAATCTCTAGCTGCTACTAAAATACAAGTTAAAGTAACTCTGAGACTTCATCTCAAGAAAGAAAGATGATGATCACTAAGAAATCGAATAATAACAAAGGCTGGCAAGGCTGTGAGGAAAAATGAGTGTTTCTACATTATCCATGGGACTTGGCAATTCCATAAAACAGTAAAAATAGAAATTCCTTTTGACCCAGATAGCAACCTTCTAGAAATTCTCCAAAAGGAGTTAAAGACATGTTACAGTGATACATGTGCATCTATGTTTACAGCAGCAAAACTAATAACAAAGTACTAGATGCAGCCTATATCTTTATAAACAGAAGAGTGCATAAAGGAAATGTGATCTTTCACACAGTGGAGTCCAACTCTGCCACAAAGAAGGATTGAAATTGATTCATTTTAGGAAAATGGATCCACCTTGATACTATAACTTTAAGTGAAATAATTGTGAGACACAATATTAAATATCACATAGTTCCTCTTACATAAGGAACCCAAAGTACAAATAAATTACAGAGCAAAATAAAAGGTAGGTATTAGGAATACAGAAGGAGTCTTTTACAAATAGAAAGAACACTAAGAGGTGAAGGACAGGGAGTAGAGGGGAAGCAGAAAGAACTACGATGTGTAATGTGCATGGACCAACTTCCCTGGCTGAATGCAATCATGTATTGCAAATATGAATGAATAAAAATGAAAAAGAAAAAACAAATCTTAAGAACAAATGAAAGAAGTATGATGGAGGTAACTCTATATAGTAGTTCAAACTTCATTTCCAGACCGTGAGCCTGACTCACAATTGGACTTTACTCTTATCACTGCCTATAGTATAAGTGTACTTTTGTGTTGTGCTTCTCGTGAAAATCCTATCTGAAGCAATATACAAACATCGAAAAATGAAATGAAGAAATAGTTATGACAACTAAAGTCTTTATTTAGCCATAGAGTATCAGTGTCATACTTCCAGCAATAGTACTGTAGCTATTT
This sequence comes from Dolichotis patagonum, assembly GCA_004027295.1. Classification (NCBI taxonomy): domain Eukaryota; kingdom Metazoa; phylum Chordata; class Mammalia; order Rodentia; family Caviidae; genus Dolichotis; species Dolichotis patagonum. The sequence continues at coordinate 33,080 of PVJX010006791.1, forward strand.
TGTTCCCCTTACATTCCATATTTACGCTATCTCCAGTAAGCACTTCAGCTGTTAGTGGCTCTTTATCTGGTGGGGTGACCCAAACAGTCATTACTGAGAAGTCTAAGGAATCCAACCTTAAACAACTGGTTATAATTTTGTATTGCCTCTAACCACAGGGATGGTGGTACTAAGAGTCTCCTTGAGGGCTGGTAGACATAGGAGTCTGACTTCCTCTTAGCTTTAAGTCTTCTGTTTTATTTAAAAGATTAGCATGGAAATGTTATATTGTCATTCCATGCAGTGGTACTCCTGCTTATTTATATATTTTAATCTGGTAAACAGAATGCCAACAAAACAGAAATCTCCTAGGTGTTCTAGGAATTCCAAGAACAATGTAGCAGGGGGTCAGGAAGCTAAGAGGCTCCGAGTAAAATCTGGAGGAAGTTCCTAGTCTGAGACCTTGTGGAATGTCCCTTTTCTAGTAAAAGCCGTCCTGATTTCTCCTGCCATTCGTACACGTTTAAGACACAAGACCTAAACAGTTTCCTGGAGTCTGTATAGAGCAAACATTTGGAATCACTGTCCCAACCAACTCGTCTTAAGTTAACTCAAAAGGCTGCACATTTTAAGTTGATCCCTAAGGACGAGGCTCTGCGGAACCCCAGGCCACAGGTCCAGCTTTCCTGACACTTGGGCCAGATGACTTTGAATGTTTTATGGAACTGCAGAACTCCGCGCTGGAAGAGGAATATGTGGAACGTTTGACAGCATGAAAAGATGAGATCCTAGGGTTTTGGAAGGAGGCTATGCTGTCTACTTTTATCTTAAAAAAATAATGCTCCATGCCTGCTACTGGAGGGTATTAAAAACTAATTGCCGGGTTGGGGAACTCGATGGCTTTCAATGAGGTTATGTTTTCCTAGCTGTAGAAAGTACTGAGGTTGAGCAGTCGCAGCAGTACCCTGCAGGAAGTGGCAGCAGAATGGTCAGATCCAGTGAAGTCCTGAAGACATCACAGATTACCAACACACCTATCAGCTCATATGACAGCCGCATCGAAACTTCCACCTTTACTGACTGAGGGTAAAGGAACATGTTTGCTTACAACTCAAATACGGATTGGCTTATTATGGCATTGTCCAGCATTGGGTATCTTCTGCAGTACATTCACAATAGCCCCACCTGTGATTGGCTTATAAGATAATGGTGAACAGAAAGACGCTCCATGAGCACTATATTTGAGCATAGTTTCCAACAGAAAATGTGGCACATCTTTTAAACTCATCCGGCTTCTCTCCAAGTCATCTCAGTGTTAGCACAGGAGGGTTAGGAATGTCATGTGGGCATTAATGAAGCTATGTGTAGCTCTAATAATACAGCCACCTGCTGACCCAGTTCTATACTTCCACCGGTCTATGTCTGATTTGCAAGTATTGTAAAAAGATGCTGAGTCTTTGATGTCATCTCATTATTCAAAGAGATCAATCTGATACCCTTGATAATGGATAGCCATTGATCTACTTTAGACAAAGGTAATTCATCCATGTCAGAATTGATGAGCAGTCTGTACACAGAGTTGACTTTCTACACAGGAAATCTCAATAGGCAACTCTCTCACAAGGATTTATCCCCGGATGTAATTCATGCAACACTGCCTTAGAGTAAAAAACACATTTTATAGCAAAGGCGTCACATTATAAGTTCACGACCATGGAATTCACCAGTATTACCATGACAAATAGCCAACATTGGTTTAAGAAGACTCTCATATGGATAATCAAATGCACAGCTGCAGTACAAACCCAAATTCTTTTATTTCTGAGTCAGCACTCTCTGTGCCTGATTGTGACATATCTGTTGAAACAATGGCATATGTAATGGGGTTGAGTCATAGGTGTTGAAGAGATAAGAAGGAACCTAGAAGCAATATATCTCTGTAGATGATTCAGCTGTGAAACTCTGTCCTCACCTTGGTTCTGCTTCTAGTTCTTAGGAGCAGTATTTCTCTCAAGAGAAAATATTTCACCAAAACGGAAGCTATAATTGCAATCTCATCATTGACCTTCTTATGGGTTTGAGTCAGTAGATAAATTTGGTTACTGTGCATGCTGAGTGTTGTCTTTAAACGAGGATCTAAGATTGAGGATTCCTGATACATTTGGAATGTTTGACCATCCAAAACTCACACTGAAATTTAACTGCCATTGTAACAGGTCTGTGAGGTGGGCTCTTCAGAAATGTTTAAGCATGGGACTCCACTCTTGTGCATGGGATTAGTAACATTGCAAGGGTGGCCAGCTCATCTCCTTCTTCCCCACTCTTGCCCTTACATTATTTTAAGAAGGTCCTCACTAGATGCTGACATTTTAACATTGGTCTTTCTAGTCTCCAAAGCTGTGAGAAATAAATTTTTTATCATTATAAAGTCCCTAGCCTCAGTCATTCTGACTTAGTTGTCTAAAGGGGGTGCAGACACTACCCATTGAATTTGAATAGTTTACATCAAAGATGAAGAGTTCACGTGCACATCAGTTATTCCTCATCTGTTGAAAACTTCTTGTGGCTAACTCCTGTAATCCCTGTACTTGGGAAGCTGAGACAGGAGGATCACCATGAGTTGGGGTCCAGCCTGAACTAATTAATGAGACCCTGTCTCAAAAAAAATGAAACAAAAAAGAAGAAAAAGAAAAAGAAAATTCTTTATGGGAAATTTGGCAATAACAATCCATCCAAAAAAGATATGAAAACTAAGAGTCAGATCTTTAAGGGATGAAATTTTATGTTACTGTTATAGAAAATTATCTCTGCAAATGTTTGCATTTGGCAAGGATCTGAGAAGTCGATAATGGATGTTACAAAAGAAAGAATGAATATCAATCAATTTGTCAAGAAGGGAGGTGAGAGTAAGAATCTCCTCTTGCTTCTTTAGTTTTTGTTTTGTTTTAAGCATTCCACATTACATCTAGACACCATTGAAGGTGGGCCTTAAGGCTGATTAAATTTTACAATCATTCTTGGGACTCACTGTTCTTTAACTAATTTAGTGAGAGTTGGGCATGATAGAGATAAAGCAATTCTGAAAGATGCAAGAATCAAACTGTGACACAGGTATTCTATAATGCTACAGTTAAAAGTATCTTTATTGAGGGCTGTTCTGGCTCTGGCTAACTTCCTCGAAGTTCTGTGTAAACAGCACATTCTGATGAGGCCCATATGGTTTTACCATCTACCACAAGTTTCTGGAGTCACTGAACACCCGACAATATGATGTGACTTCCGTAGAATCATGTAAGATACTAGAGAACGCAAATTAGAAATTCAAGAGTCCTAACATCCTCTTTGTCATGCTTAATAAATGGGATACCAGACATCGGAGGAAAGTACCTTTGCCATTACCCTTCCTGCAGTGATGTTTTATTTTTTAATGCACATTCTTCCAGGGTTATCTCCTGAACACAAAACTTGTATTTGAAGGAAGGACAGCCATCCTGGTTGTTCCAGTCATTATGATCTAATGTGTATTTTCTCCCCGAATCCATACTCTGAACTCCACATTCCTGTGATAACGATATGAGGAGATGGCTCTTTGTGTGGTGATGCATCACAGAGGTGCAGCCCACATGTGTGGGGTAAGTACCCTTCTAGAAGAAATTCTAGAGAACTGTGTTGAGCTCACAACCATGTAGAACAAAGTAAGACGTCTGCGTATAAACAGTAGCAAGCTCTCCCCATGCAGGTACCCTGATCTTCCGTCTCCGAACCTCTAGGACAGTGAGACATAAACCCCTGCCGTTCACAGGAGAGTTAGGCTGTGGTGCTCTGTGATTCAGGTCCTTGCCAATTGGGACACACACTGTCACGTGTTTGCTTCTTATACTTTTCTGCTACACTTTTTCTTTCACTTCAGTTTCACTGCGTTGGGATCCTGTCCTCCAACAGTAATCATCACAAGCCTTGACCCAGGATATCAGTCTCACAAAAGAGCTAAGCTGACTTCAGTCAGGTTGTCAATGATCATCTCGAAATGGGGCCATTACACAGACCTTCCTGTGTCAAAAAACCTGTTATGTAACATATTTTTCAAGACATGGGCACACAGCCCCAAGATCTGTCATAAATACCTTTAAGAGTCTAATAGAATCACTGAAAAGTAAGCCCTCAAGAGGCAGAACTGGGTCTCACAGACCTAGATTCAAGCTAAATGATGTGCTCCATGCTTGCAGGACAGACTCACATAGCACACAGCCTGCAAACTCCTCAGGCTCTAGAGCCAATCGGCCCTCTTCACTACATCATTTAAACTCTTCCCTACAAGTTTTGTGGGGAGACAAATGTAAGAGTATATCCAGGCCCTTTGCAGCTGATGCACAGCTGATGAACAGTAAACTTTGCAGACACTGATGCCACAGCACGAACTTTTCGGCACCTCAGGCAGAACGAGCCCTTGTTCGAAATGCATCTCACCACTTAACAGTCAATAGTTTTTAAACGTATATATATATACATTGTGGTGTTTTACCTGTGATCAACACAGGCTCTACCACTGAGCACAACCTTAGGACTATCAGTGAATGCTTAAATGACAGATCCTACATGCTATGTTGTTTGGTAAGCCAATCGATAAACCCATTAGAGAGAGCAGCTTCTCAATTTCTAGGTTTTAAATTCATGTAATATTAGAGCTGACTTCAAAATTGGGTCCACAAACCACAACTCATGGGCCATATTTGCCCAATTACTTATATTTTGCAATCACTTAGATTTTTTAGACCAGTCATGCCCATTAATTTAAATATTAATATATGGCTGCTCTTCAGATGCATCAGTTTTTTTTTTCTCAGGGTGGGGGAGAGTGTTTGTTGTTTTTGTATCAAAGACTGAAAAACTCACAAAGTCTAAGCTAGTCTAAACTTAACAGAAAAATATAGGCTTAAATTGACAGACAAATTGCAGACTTTATGGGGCTGCGGGGGACTGGCAAGGGGCGATGGAGAGATGACTCCGGAGATCAGGCTGATGGTGCAGATCCGATTTTACTGAGGAAGTGAAGGAGTATATGTAGGCTGCCAGGGCAGCCAGCCAGACCTCAGGACCTCACCTTCCCACAGGTTTTCCCTCTTTTTTATTAATGTCAAGTGTATGGAGGCAATCATGGCCTGTTGAGAACGTAGGGTGTAGACCCGGGTGCATAACATCCATAAGACATAAAAACCAATAAATCCCAGTAATCCTAGGAGCCCCAGAGAGAGGAGATTAGAGGGTGAAAAGACACGTTGTAGGTTATGTAACAGGTCAGTGAGGATAGTATCAGTCAGTACCAGCATTTGGATGGAGTCAGTTGTCTGTATTCAGTCAGTGAGCTGTAGAGACAAGTTCCAATCGGTGGTGTTGTATGGACCCAAAATCCAGTCATGAAGTGAAAGACGTGCAGCTGACAGGTTGACAGGTTTTGGAGTAATGCAAAGCACCACAGAAGCATATTGTTGATCACAGGCCGTTGTAGCCACACACCACAGATCTTGTAGTTCTGCGTCTAGAAGGTCTATTTGTTGCTGAAGGTTTAAGAGAGCCATGTGGGTGTAGGTGTTTATCTGTTGTTGCACTCAAAAGGTCTCAGCAGCAGAACTGAATAGGTTATTGAGCTCCTGGGTAGTCACTGTTTATCAGTCAAGGGAGACAGCAGTGGTGTCTCCTGCAGTGGCAGCTCCTCAGTAGCCTACGCAGAATAGGGAGGAGATTTCAGGCTTGGGTGCCGCATGCTTTAATGGCTCCCCATGTGATGGGGTTGTGGTGGTGGTGTTAGGGATCCGCCTCCTCCCGCGTCGAGTTGGTCCACCTCCTGGGCAACTATCCTTGAGTGTCATCCATCTCCAAGGTCAGTGGCAGTTGCAGGCCAGACATCACATGCGGGGATCCACATGGGGTGAGGGACTGTTTCTGGAAAGACACAAGCGAATCTTCTACCCTGGGTTAATAGGGGAGCTGCGGATAGCTATTGTTGACTAAGAAGATCTTTCCATCTCACCAGAGGAAGTGAAGTGGGAGGTGCAAGTAATGGGCCCCAATGTTTGTAGTTCATCTGGTGTGCTCCGGGAGCAAAGGTTCCCCCTCTATTTTCAATAAATTTTTTAAGGCAAGAGTGGTATGGTTATGATGGTCTGTCATTGGGGATTGTAAGGGAGTCCATGATATAGGGAAATGTTATATTTTGAACAGGCATTTATGAAGGAGGCACTAGTGTAACAAGGACTATTATTTTTCAACAACCATGGCTGCCTTAACATTTGAATGCCTATAGAATATTAGCAAACACAAAATTACATATTTTACATGGAAAATTTAGGAATCAAACATACAAGGTTGGACAATAAAAAAAAACCATGATGACATTTTGTAACACACTTGAATCTGCATTTGGACATCAAATTTCTCCATTTTGGATAATCATCCCTATCTAACACATAAAAGATTGTACCTAACTTGTTGTCATTTAGGGGGATACACATCTCATAAGCATTCGTTAGAGGCAGAGGTCTGAATCTGAAACAAAATTTTGTCACCATAAACAATCCCCATTTTACATTCTGGAAAACCAGTATATCAGGAAGCATGAATATATGAATACACCATGAAGTTAACAGCAAGCATTTGTCATAACCATATGAAAACCTTTGTATGGGCATTTTTAAAGCAAAAACCTTTAGTATGACTGCTTTTAATGATGACCAATGTGAACATATTACAATAAGACTGTCGTATAACTGTAGTTGAGATGTCTCCCATAAGACTATGGAGCTCATTGGAGCCTCCAATCAATGAACAAGAGCTGGTAAAAGGTTACCAGGTGGCCACTTTCTTATTCATCAGTTGAAGTCCTGTCCAACAACCCCAAGCCCAAGGGATAGTTGTTTAATTATTTTTATAATAATTTTGTCTTAAGAAAACTCCAATCATAAAATTTAACATATTATTTTTGAACAATGATAGGCTCTCAAATTATGATTAACAACAATGTACATTACATTTACATAACTGACTGTAGCATCATTTTGACTAACTGGGAACCCAGGTGGAAGCATGTTGTGTAATTTTATAACTCAAATAAATCTTGATTAAATCATCTATAAATGCAAAAGGAAAAAGGAAAATTGCTGAGCTCAAAATAAAAAAGAACAGCTGTTCACAAACAGACAAATGGACAAACATGGACAATCTGTACAGATTCAAACATACGTAGAAACAAACACAGAGTTGTTAGTGTCCTTGAGAACTCTCCAAGTTGTAGACTGGACAAGCAGACAGATTCACAGGCAGACTAATGAACATCTTACACAGAGTGCACTCAAATATATTTTAGCCAAATTGAATTACACAAATTTGTCTACAGCTGTAAATTTTGTAATTTGAAATAGATTAGTCAGATTCATTGTATGTCAATTAGCAGAGATATCAAAGAATTTGAAAAAGACAAAATCTTATCTATACTGAATGTATTTTTGTCATATGACTTAGCATATACTTCTATCATCTATTTGGACCTTTTTTAGTTGTGAGTACCATCTCGTGGGCATCTTGGGTCAAGTCTAGCTTTATCCTTTACTATCGATTGTAGTGTGGCCTCCAAGGCATCATTGTAATAGGACTGGGCATCGACTTCTTGAGAGGAATCAACACTTTTTCTGGGTTTGGGCTCATGATACAGCTGGACAGCACACACCAGCACCCAGATAGGCCATTTAGATCTTCCTGGATAAACACAATCATACCCTCGACCCCACATTAGCACTGGACTGGGTGTTTTTATTATCCAGTATGAAGATATTTCCAACAGACTGGTTTTAGACTTTATTTGATTGCATTATCTTTTTGCTACAGTAGTTACATCTGCATTAGAATTTAAATATTGTAAATGGTATATACTGCCAAATGAAATCCATGATGAGGTGAACTCTCCCTTTTTTTTTTTTTTGAAGTTTAAATTTTGAGCACATTTAACTACTTTTAGACCTGAAGATTACAATGAGTTTTTGTGGTAAGGTGTAAAGAAAATGGAAAGTGCATTTTATATTTAGGTAGCTTGGGCTCTCTTGTGACATGGAGATGGTGCTCCTGCTCTGGGCTGGAGACCCCACTATTGTTGGGGATCTGAGCACCAGTGCAGTGTAAACTCTGGATTTATAAAGCATGTGCACAGGTGATAGGAAAAACTAGAGTAGCTCAGGTAGGCCAGACCCATGTCCTACCTCTCTAATAAGTATCAAAAGATCCAAAATACCTAGGTACCTTTTTTTTGCTTACAGATTTTTCAATTTTTGTCAAGGGAAGAACAACCAATTGAGCAATACAATAATCTAGGGATATTTGAACTGTGTGTTGAGTAGATTGAACCACAATCCTGATTTTTCTTTTCAGCTGAAACAAGCAACATTTTTTTTAACCTTCCATCTCTGGGCCAAACTCCAGGCTCAGTGGAGGCTTTGGTATCCTTCCCTCTCTGGAGGCCTGTAAGAAGCAGAGAGAGGAGCAGAAAGGAGCAGTTTTTATTAAGTAACCTTTAAAATCTGTAGCAGACTGTCCAATGGTATTTCTCACAAGGGGCATTGTGGTTAGTTTGGGGTATAGAAAAGTCAAATTTTGGTTGGTCTTCAGGGTGTAGGGAGATGGAAAAGAAGCAATCCTTTATATCAATAATACCTGTGAGTTATCAGTTTTAGAGCAGCAATCTTTCTCCCAGCAATAACCATGTTTGCATTTGGGGCACATCGTTGTTCACATTCATCTTTATAGATAGCCAGACAGTCTAGGTCTTGACTGCTACTAAAAATGGCTCTTGCTAGCTTCTTCCAGTCAGTGGGACAATTAAGTTCCATACTGACTGTTTCGAGGAGTTGTTGGGCAAAAGGTCCTTCGATGACATCCTCCTTGACTGTCTCCCAGAGGTGCTTTAAGGTGGTATGTTTGTGAGGATACCAGTGCAGAGGACAAGCAGGATGTAAATTAACAAGAAACACATCATTTACCTCTTTTCCCCATTCCCAATGTTTTGCCTGATTATCCTGAGTAAGGCATAAGCCCTCATAATAATCATGCCATTCTGTAGTGGTAGACTGAAGTTTTCTATTTATATTTGTCTGACAGTAGGATTTCCATGGATCTTTAGGGTATAATGACCCTGGTAAGGGATGGACCCCCCCACAGGTGCCGCTCCCTGGCAAGCGGCGGGATCTGCTAACAGCAGGAAGGCCCCTGCATCGACCCCAGTGATGATGTCCAAGCCCATCAAACACATTGGGATAGTAAGTAAAGCAGGTTGGAGCCCCAGGGGAAAGACTTTCCCCTCATGTTGCTCCTCAGCTTGGACTCGCTTTAGGAGCTGAGTCCAAGTCTGAGGATCTCATAGGTAGGTGGCATGGAGCCAGGGATTAAGGAGGAGGATTTCCCAATACTGGGAAAGGGTGGAATAGGCAATTTTGCATTGCCTAGCCTGCAAGAGGGCAGCAAGAACCCATGCCTGCGGGTGCTGCTCCTTGCAAAGCGCGGGCCCATGATGCGGGCAGGGGCCCATGATGTGGGCGGGGGCCATTTACTGAGTCCAAGGAGTGCCCAACGTTGGGCGCCACTTGCAGCCTTTATGGGGCTGCAGGGAACTGGCAAGGGGCAATGGAGAGATGACTCCGGAGATCAGGCAGATGGCGCAGATGCAATTTTATTAAGGAAGTGCAGGAGTATATATAGGCTGAAGAGGAAGGGCGGAAGTGAGCTCAGAGGAAGGGCAGGATTGAGCTTCAGGAAGGGCGGAAGTAGGCTTAGGGAAGGCAGGGATGCATTGTGGGGTGGGCTCGGAGCCGGGTGGCCCAGGCAGGGATGCTCTACTCGGTGTGCCAAGGAATGGGAAGTCTCGGTGTGCTCAGACTCTCTCTTCTGCCAGGGCAGCCAGCCAGACCTCAGGACCTCAACCTCCCACAACAAATATATTTTTAAAATTGAAGAAAATCAAAATGATTGTTTGACTTGAGGGTCAGCTGGGGATAATTAATTACCTTCACTTGCACTTCAAAATTTTGCACCTCCTTGTAAAACCTACAAATATTATATTAGAGAATTTGGCCTTTTACATGTTTGCTGGTGTTAACAGAAATGTGCTGCACTTCCCTGAAATATGGGTTGAGTATTATAGCTTTGCAACAGTGGGTCTCTGTCTCAAATGTCTGCTAATGCCTTTGGTTCTGTCTAGAAAAAGACAGCTTCTTGCAGCATTTATTATATCAGCATCAGCCACCAAATTAGTCTTTGAAGGACACAGTTGATGGTGGTAAACTGAGCCTGGCACCCAGTTTTACCCTGAAAACCCTCAGGAGACTCCCAGGAAATTAGGTGTCTGTCCTTCAGTTTGTCTTTGGTGACTTAATCATCTACACTGGGAAGTTTTCCTTGGGCAACTTCTTGCAGTTGGTTTACGTAGCTCTGAGAACATCTCCAGCAAGTATAATCTGGGAGACACAGTTAATCTGGAGAAGTCCAGAGTCTGAGAGACTTGTACTACAGCAGAAGTGTCAAGTACTGGCTAGTAGATCCCTTGTGCTGTGCCTGTCCTCTTGGCCTATCGTCCAGCACACAGAATAAGCTGAAAACATTAAACACGTTTGCTTCTGCATTTCCTGTGGCAGTAGGGACAAAATTGTCTTCAGTCTGTTCGTGCATTTCACTTCTGCAGCACCTGGAGTTGGTGCCAGATAAACCGAACCCATTCCTTACATGGTGAAAGCGTCTGTCAACTTGCTTTAGAACAGGATAACTCGTACCTAAGCTATCCAAAGCTACTATTATGCCTGCAGAATGGTGCTAAGTATAGTACCTCGACTCCTCTGAGCTCACTTTTCCAATCCTATAGTCAGGATGAAACACAGAATTAGTCAATGCAATGCCATAAACTGCAACACAAATATGTTCAGTGCATGAAGCTGTGTTTTCAGAAAAGCTATCACTCTGTAATTCACCAGATGAATCCAAAGAGCACTAACTTTCCAGTGTCCGAGTCCTGCCGTTGTGGTGAGCTGAACACAGCTTCATTTGCCTGTTGACATCATCCCACAAGCATTCCATAAGATGTGTCATTTTCCCCCACTGCAAGCACACTTAATTAATAACCAACTGCTTCGATTCCATGGGTTATCTAATATGTTAGGCTCCTTTGGTTTCCAAGCTGGATACAGGAATGTGTGGGTGGTGCCTGCATTGTTCAAGTCATTATCTCTACCATCCACTTGAATGAGCAAATCATTTGGGGGGGGGGGATTTAACTCTGGCTCTTTCACTGAGCGATATTCTCTTCCTTTTTATTTGTTTATTTCACTAAATGGCCAAGGCTGAGCTCAAACCTGCCAGCTTCCTGCCTCAGCCTTGAAGAGTACCAGGACCACAGATGTGTGCCGCCCTGTCCGGCTCAAGACCAAACCGATTCTTCATGCAGGAGCAAAGTTTCCCTCAGAAAGAATCATGAAGACACATGGCATGAGGGCCATTAAACCCCCTAACTGTGTGGAGTCTCTGCTGCAGGAACGGCTGGGGTTTCAGCTGTGGGAGGACCTTGTGGGAGTAAAGTCCTGAGCAGAGCCTGGGCCTGGTTAGTAGCGTCAGAGCTTAGGACGGATCTGGGACACAGCCACCCATGGCTCAAAAGAAGACAGTGTGACAGGAAGAATTTCCAGGGTAAGTTTTAAGGGAGATTTTAAAGGAATCATTCTTATGTCAATCTGAGAATTACATGGATTTAATTCTCTTTGTTTTCCATACTCAGCTTCTTTAATGATAAAATATTCTTGCCTTCTTCACAGAATCACTGACTTGACCTCAGACAATGGATATAAGTGCTGTGAACCTCAGTTTCTTTATAAATAAAAAATACACAGCAGGCCGAGGATTTAGCTTAGTGGCATAAGCGCCTGCCTGGCAAGCACAAGTTCGTGAGTTCGATCCCTGGTAACCAAAAAAAAAAGACTCAGCAAACATTCTTACTATGTGATCAATTGATTGATCGACCCAGGGTCTGGAGAAGTTGCCCAAGTGGTACCAAGATTTATGGTCCTCCTGCCTCAGCCTACCTCAGTGCTGGGCTAACAAGTATATGACCTCAATCCCAGTTCTCCCTGAAGCTTAAGTTTTAAATTTTAATTTAAAATTTTTTGGAGAGTTATAAGGTCCTGACAATATTTGAAAAGGCTCTGTGCTCAGCATCCTTTTGTTCCTTGTGTTAACACGCATTAGTCACTTAAAAAAATGTGGACCACTTTTTTTTTCTTTAAATAAGTCCAATAAGCATACTTCCACAGAAAAATGAAAAAAGCAGGCTGTCTTTAAACTTCTAATATGATAATTAATTTCTCCTTTAATAGGAACACCAATGAATGAGCGAGTTTTGAATTATTAGATCCTCTAATCACAAAAAAATATGCATGAACCACCTGCAATTCCCATGTTCAATGGGAAGTGGATGACCTTACTCAAATTTAATTCTTCAGGTTTTTTTAGGAGACCTTAGGTCCATAATACAGTGCCTTATGGTCCTTGATCAGGGTAGGAAGAAAGCAGCAGAAGTCAGGTTAGCAAATCCTACTGAACCAAAGCTCTGCAGACAGAGGAGAATCACCTGAGTGTGTTATTGAGGAGACCAAATGGCTCCCTGAAATCAACTCTGCTGTCTCTGCCATCAACCATGCCTTGGCCACATTAACTGTGTAATTATTTATGTAGATAAGCTTTCACAAATGTTTTGCTATACTCAAATCAGTAGTGAAATATAGTCTGTGTTAAGTTCAGCACTCTGGGATTACCTGAAGCACTGTGCAAAGGATGAGCAATACATTTGGCCTCTGTGTTCTCACAGGAACCTACCAGAACCAGGAAGACATTATCAGTGGAGGTCTGGAATCCCGAAATTCAGGCTGAGTAACAGGACACTTTCAGTCTTGAATGCTGAGAGGAGCCTTGGTCATTGCCTACAGGGGACAGGGTGAATCCTCACGAGCAGTGGGAATTATAAATCAGGGACAGGCTCCTGTGTGTACTGCTCAGAGCAGTGCTGACAAAGTTGGCAAGCCTTTCCAGGCTGTGCGCCAGGGCGGGGGCAGAAATGAACAGGTGCCTGCAGCTGCTGGTGAAGGACAGGAACAAAAGCTAAAATAGACTAGCGCCATCTAATTAAGAACCACAATCAGAACCAACATATGCATTAACGGTTGCTTCATCAATAATATTTAGGGCATCTCGCTTTTTTTACACCTTTACTTAAAATAATGTGAGCGCTGTGTTGACATAAATTCTCCCAAACTGAAACAGGTGAGTTAGCTCTTTTGAAGTTGCTGTGTGACATACTACATGAGGTAATGCATGTTTTAAAAAGTCTCAGAACGAGATCAGTCACTTAGTATGTTCTTTACAGAAGTGAAGTATTGTTTTTACATTGTCGCCATTTTATTATGGAGCATTTATTAAGATTAAAAACAGAATTTGTAAAGACTTCAAAATTTGTTTTTGTGGGAAAATAAAATCCATTTGTTATGGAATCACTAAATTATATACAAATGTACATGAGAAGAAATTTAAAAATTGGTTTTTAACATATTAAAATATTAATTAAAATATTGCAACTCAAGACATACTAATACACATTCTGCTGTATAGTTCAAGTCTTCCTAATTCTTTAAAACCTAAATGAGCTAAAATTTTACTATTTTTCTTTGATCTGAACTGTTTGCACCCATGTTATGGTGCATGATGTTAAAGTGCTTGCTTTATTCTGCGATCGTCTGCTGAATTAATTATGTCTAATTCTTCTTGTTCTGACTTAGCCTTTCTTCAAGATTAGATCAAAACATGACGTATTACAGCTCTAGGCCCTGATGCATTAGTTCAAGAAGCAATGTAACATCACATTTGTCACTTGTTTCTTCAAACCATGTGTCACATGCACTTTAAAGTTAAATGCTGGCAAAGGGAAAATTCTGGCAAAGAAACCTAGAGTTCACACTGAGACAAAAACAAATATTTCCTCAATTCTGCTGTCCTGGAGCCCACGTCTACAAATCAAGGAGATTAAGATTGATCCCAACACATCCTTTCCCCAAAGTCTTGACAGACATGTACTAAAAAGCAGTGAAAGATACAACTAATAGAATTGTATGGCAAGTTTATTTTCAGATAAACTGAAGGAGCTAGTTCCGACACCTATTCTTTTGACGTTTTATATGTCTTCCATTTAAGTGGAGGTTGTTCTTGGATGTTTAAAACATACATTTAGAGTTTATTTGTTGCATTTGTTCCCTTGATTTCATCTTTGCATGTACCAATTTTATAGCCTTTGTTATACTGAAAATATAGACGAGGAAAAGTACCATAAGGTATTTCTAAGTAATAGAAAGTTGTATAACAGTTAGTACTATTTCTGAAGAGTCAAGACTGTAGAGCTCTATTTCTTAAAATGATTTGCCAGTATTAATTTGCCAGTATTAATCAGGAAGTAAATACTCATAGTTTTAATGAGCAAATTTTTTTTCTTTTTTTTTGGTACCGGAGATGAAACTGATGACCTCATGCTTGCCAGGCTGTTGCATAACGAGCAACTTTTGAAAAACAAATATTGGTTGTAAGATTTTCCATTGCAGCTCCAGCTTTTTCACCCTCACAGCATCCAAGGCTCACCTGAAATCCTCTTTCCCTCTCTAAAGCTTCCCATTCCTCTGACTGCTTGGAGGTTTTGCCAAGCATAAGTGATACTTTGTGACATCCTTGGAAGAGTCTGCTCTGAATGAATTGCTCTCCCCAGCTCTTTTATTATGAGCTGCATACTGCCCTTTCTGGTTCAAGTTCTAATTCCTAGTCCTCAGAATAGGGCTGTATTTGGACAAAGGTTGATTAAAGAGGTACAATAAGATCACAACGGTGGGCTCTAATTCATCACGACAAATGTCTTCATGAAAAGAGATTAGGACACAGGCACATATGAAAATACCACTTGACCTCAAAGAAAGGGATCACATACAATCCCATGCAAGCTGCTTTCAGAAGAAAGTGACCCTATCTATAACTTTATGTTGAACCTCTATTCAGAAACATGGTAACACAAATTTCTGCTGTTTGTGCCACCCAGGATGTAGTACTCTTCTTATATTGATCAGACCCTAAGTAAATCTAATCCTGAATTTAGAAACCTTTGTAGGTCCATTGATTGAATGCTTACCACCCGGGTGGGACTAATATATTCAGATGTAAGCTACAAAATGAGGCCACTGCTAATTACTCAGGGATACTACCTGAGAGACACAGTGACTCATTGTTCATGCAAGCAAAGTGTTGTTCTCAGTGGTGGGGATTTCTACAACTAGAAGAGATTGCAAAAATCTATTATTTAATCCTATGGGCTGAATTCTCCACTACCCTAATTCGTATGTTTTAACCTAATCTATACCAGGTTTGCATTGAGATACAGGGTTTGGAGAAATGATTAAGTCACCAGAGCCCCTGCTCATGAACAGGGCCAGTGTCTTTGTAAAACAAGCCCAAGGGAACTTGCCCACATCTTCTAGCATGAGAAGACACATTCCTTCACAAGACATCCAGTCTGCTGACACTTAGAGCCTGAAATTCCCAGCTTCTAGGACTGTACGAAATAAATGTCTGCAGATTATAAGCAACCTGGTTTGTTTTGTTACAGAAGTCCCAATAGACCAGGACACTTACTCTGAAGTTATTTATGACACCATCTTTGTCCTTGATGTGTGTATGGACCGTCACATTTTATTGGTCTGAGATTGATGGATGAAAATTACTCCAGATTTCTTGTCATTCATGACACTGTCTGTGATATTTCTAATACTTCATATACTTGGCTCAAAGAAGAAGGCAAAGTGGAATAGGTTAAACATCTCCTTAAAGTGTTTGGCCCTCTGGTTGATGTGCATGATCTTTGAAAAGTTTTCTGTTGTCTTGGGTTGGCAAGTTGGGTCTCCTGGTTCCAAAGCACTTTACAGAGACTATAAATCAGCTGGGTTTTATTAGGGTGAACACACTATTGTACATTATCCAGGGTGATACATGGTCCTACAGTCAGATAACCACCACAAAGACATGAAATCAAAATGATCAGAATGTAATTTTGTTGTCTTAGGAGATCGCTCACCAATTTCTGTGTCATGAAATTCTGAATTTCCAGCTTTTCCTTAAGTGCTCAACTTCTCACAAAAAAGGGTTATAAGAGGGGGGAAAACTGACTATGCAAGTAGACACTGGTCACTGTGTAAAAATGTAAGTCTACCCCAAGTCTAGAGCAACCAGTCTAGGATTCCAAAAACCAACCTCTGGAAAAACCAGCTAAAAATGATCAGAACTGTATTAACTGATAGCTTCCCCAAGTTTCCCCCCAATTTAAGGGCAAATGGAAAAATCAAAATACCTATCACAGTCATAATGAATGTCACACTTTCATTTTGTTTGCCTGAGAGTTCCTCATCCTAGTAGCCTCCAATCAGATCATACCTGAAGATACCATTTTTTTTTAACCATAAAGCTTCAGTTTTCTGTGTACCTTACTATTTCTGCCAAATACAAGTGATGATTCTGGACTGTTGGTATAAAAGGCATAAAAAAAATAGCTTTCACCTGTTCTCACTTGGGCAGTCTTTGTTTACTTCTACAATCAACTGTCTGGCTTAACCATTGCTGGAAAATTTGATGTTTCCATTTTCACCTTTCAAATTTCCTTCCAGATACATCTTATTAGTGGAATCAAAAGCATGTTGATGAAAGGAAACCTGGAAAAGGTGGTTGTATTGTCAGAGATTCCCAGAAAAAGAGAACCAGTAAGAATTATTTATTATTTATATATAGAAGCAGATAAGAGAGGCTGGAAAACTCTAAGGCCTGATGGTGGGTCAGCAAAGGATTCTCAGCAGAGGGGATGGTGTCATCCCTGTCAAAGTCATTGAGAAAAACAGCTGGAAGAGCTGGTGGGCTTTCAATTTAAGTCTCTAAGCAGGAAAAATGCCAAGATCTCAGTTGGAAGTCCCTTAGCTAACAGACTACTCTTTTATTCAAGAGAGGTCAGACGTTTTCTTTTCCTGACTAGGCCTTTAATTGATTAGTTGAAACAAAGCTGTATTAAGCAAGTCAATGTACTCACCCAAAGGTACTTTCACAGAAAAAGCTAAAATAATGCTTGGCCATATATAAGGCCACCTAATGGCATAATCAAGATGTCAAAAGAACTATCACAGTAATAAACAGATTTATAACTCTGCCACACAGGAAAAGAGTGAAAATAATGCAGAGTGATAAAAGGTAACACAAAATGAAATCGAGCGGATCGATGAAACTTGGCATACACCAGGTTTGAGAACTAGTGACATATTCACGCGGATGAGATATAGAATCATGGGTTAGCACAGGTGTGAAACAAATTAGAGCAGTGATAATGAAGGCACACATTTGAAGTTTAAGGGACTATAGATGGCCAGTAAAGCATGGGAATTTGAAAGCTTCCTGGTTAAAAACCAAGCAAAACAAAAACACAAAAAATAAAATAATGAAAAAATTATAGTTAAAGAACACAGCTGCACCTAGGAATGAAATCTAAGAAATTCTGATATTTAGAGAGAGTAGAAGGAAAATATAGACAACAATGATTGTGAAGATGTACCAGAATTTTTAGGATATTAAACAGTAAGATGTCTTGCAAAACAAATGAGGCAAGTATCATACAAAATTAGAGGGTATCTTTAACAAATGAACCTAAGAAAATTAATAAACTGATGAATGAACATTGAAAATTATTCTTTACAGTACAAAGATCATTTTTACCTCTCTATAATCTATCTGTCTAATCAACATAAAACTGTGTCTTTCTGGAGAGTAACAGCAAATCATTAAGAGCAGTCTCCTGTGGAAAGTTGAGGTTGAGGTTGGGATAGAAGGAACACTAACTTTATCAGTAATCCCTTACACTAGAAATGTATTCACTTTTGGTTGAGAAATTTAAGAAAATGAGCCCCGAAAGAAAATGGTAGCTGTCAAGAAAGATTTGCAGATATGGAAAATGTTAGAGCAGACCTGCATGCTGGCAGGGTGAGGCAGGGCAACAGGAGAGCAAACAGAGCAGAAGATGAATAATGGAAGAAGTTGAACACTTGGAAATTAGGGAGAGCCTTGGACTTTGCTGAGAGTAGGAACCCTGCAGAAAGTGCCAATTCTGATAGACTTTCAAATTCAAATCCAGATGTCAATTGCAAATAAAGTGCTACTGTCTAGCACTGGAAAGTTACCTGTCCTCCCTATGTGTCCATTTCCTCATTCATTAATTCACCTTCAAAAGTGAAAAGTGACTTACAGAATTGTTTAAAGACTAATGCAATGTATTCATTAACAATTCTTGGCAAAGTAAGCATGTCAGATGTGTTGAAAAATATTGCTTATTTACCTGAGAAACAGGTATTGAGGTTTTTAGGTTAAAGTATGGATTATTAGGATAATTAAAGAAAGAAAAAGTGGTTGGAGAATAAGAATAATAACAAAATGCAATTTAGTACTTGGACATTTCCAAGGGTCCACTAAAGCTGACAATTGTGAATCTATAGTTAAATCAACTCTCTAAGTGTAAACATTCCACATTTCTATGAAAAAACATGATTTGTGTGTACTTACTACCTTCAATATTTGAGATTTTCTTTCATTCAGGAAATACTGTTAGAGGCTTTACAAACATTGCTTCATTTAATCTTTGAAACAAATTGCTATATAAAAAGTAAGTGAATTTGAAAGTTCACTTTTCCGACAAATATGATTACTTATAATGGACATCTCAAAAAATGTCGACACTTAAGCTATCCATTCACCATCATCCACTGAAACAGTAAGACACAGGGCATGGTCTACCCATGACAGGGCAGCCAGGGTCATCCTTCCAAAGCGCAGTGATTGCACCATAGCCTCTCAGGGCACCGAAACCCCACACCTTCCTCAGGTCTACACTGCTGAGCTCGGCATCCTGCTAGGTCTCTGACCACACGATGCTCTGCTTCTTCACACAGTGTTCCAGTCCTGTCAGTCCTCCTATGCCTTGTGTACCACAAGGATATGTACCCACCTCAGGGACCAAAAACACAGCTCCTTTTAAAATTACAGCAAACACTGAGCGCAGTTTAAAGATAAGTGAACTAAGAGGAATGAATGAAAAGAAACAGAGAAGTCATTCTGGTAACTTTAGCTGATACTCTCAAATGTATTTAAAGTCTTGATTTATTATTTTATTGAACCAAAAACCATCACTCTAAATAGAAATACAGTCAATGGACTTACAGAGAGTGATTATATTCTATGACGAATCACGTTTGCCGACAAACGCATTATGGTAACAGCTCAAACCGCCATGTCCATTTATAGAGGTCAATATGCATCACTGAAACAGTTCTTATTGGGGCTGGGGCTGTACCTCAGCATCACAGAGCCTACTCGGCCAGTACGAGGCCCTGAGTTCCCTTCTGGGTGCCAAAAAGTAAATAGATTCATTAAGCAATAAAAAGTGTTTATTTCACATAAAATATGTTATAACTCTATTAACAATCCTATGTACCTAGTGTTTGAAAATATAATCACAGTCAAATGCAGCTTTATTGTCAATACAAACAAATATCACACAAGCTTGCTGCAAAAATAATTTTGTTCTTTGAGATAAAATTGACTTCAATGAAAATTTCAATCTTGAAAGCATTGGTAATATTCATGAACTGTGCATTGATCCAATTCTTTCTGATGTACAGTCCTTCAAACATCTTCTGTCATGCATTTGATCCAACCAGATGTGTAAGCTCAAGGAAACCAAAGGGAGAAGGTCTACAAAGCAGTGCTGGATTCACAGCCATCTGTGTAACCTGACCTCCATCTTATGGCTTCAGTGGGTGCTTGGCTTAGCCAAAAAAGTTCAGATTAACATATTTCTGTGCCTTTAAACATACTAAAGATTCACATATGTGTGAAGTGGAAGTTATTTTAATTTTTAATCAATCTTATTCAGGGAATCACAGATTCAGATGGGATAAAAGAATAAGAATGGATTTCCAGTAGACGTTTTCTGGCCCTGGCTAGCTGCTTTCTTCATTAAGCCAAAATTCTGGTATAATGATGCCAACTCTCCTTGTCCTGGAATGTTGAACATACTTTGTGATCTGCTATGCTCTCCAGTTGGTACTGTAAGCACCCTGTAGCAAATGCAGAAAATGAAGCAAGGAGGGTTCCAAAGAAGGGAAGCAATCAAACCAGAGCTGATACCACCTCACGTAAGTCACATTTGTTCAATGCAAATCGATTCTTAAAAGACAAATATTCACATAACTTCATGCCTCTGGAATCAAGAAATGTAATGCTCATAATCTGGTCTTTTAAAAATTATCAGTGAATAATTTAAAATTGTTACCACACAACTAAGACTTGCTAGTATTATTTTTATTTAGTAGACATTTTCATTCTATTTTAGTAACTAAAAGTGCTATAGGCTGCATAAATTTGTCTACATTTTTCTCTTTACTAGTTTCCTTTTCATGTCATATTTTGTCTGAAAAAATTCTTACAGTAAATTAATACAGGCATGTAACCTTTCTCATGCACACACAAACACACATATGCATAATAGTACAAATTTATGCACTTTTCAACTAAAATATATCAATTTTCTAATGTATAACATCAGATTGCCTGAATAGATTGAAATAGTGCCATGAATGCTATATAATTATAGCTAAAAGACCTTTTTTTGGTAAATAAATTTCATTCCAAACATTCATAGTTGTTCGTGAATATATATTTGGTGATTTTTTCAGTTTTTATTCTTGGAAGATAAATTAAATTTGAAAGTAAGATAATGACTTGATGATAAATCCTATTTACTTCAAAATCACAGGAAGTCACCTCTTACTTTCATACTCTGAAGTATATCGAATGCATCTTTTATCTTGCTAGCTTACTTAGTTTGAATTTTAAATACACATTTCTTTTCAAAAATGTTACATGCTTTTTAAAAATTTAATAACTAGGAGCATAGTGTTTTCATTTTTCGTCAAGGATTAATTCAAACTGTCTTAGAAGTTGTCTGATCTTTGCCCCAAAATATAATAATGTATTTAATAAAAGCTGTAGCTATGGCTTGATTACAGTTTCTAAAACAATGTTTCAATTACTATATAAATTGTCTTCCTGATCAAAGTAAAGCTATAACTCAGAGTTCCTTTTCAGAGACACCATTTTTAAGCAGTAACATTAGAAAACAAAAAACAAAAACATGACATTTTGATATTCATTGCCCACCAGGAAAGTAGGGTCATAGCTAGAAAGTTAGAGAAGCGTACACACAACCGAAGGTGGAACCTTTCGGCAGATTTTATTGAAATCCAGTTGAAAATAACATACTAGGAACACCGCTGACATTGATACGAATACGTACAAGGAGCGTACTACATATTATACCTGTACTTACCTTTACTTAGTTTAAGCATCCAGCCAGATCTGAGTATTTTCAGCTGTTTTGATCGAACAGTTTCTAATTTCAAAATCGTTTCTACAAATCTAATTTATTGTTTTCTGCTCATATAGGACTCTGCCAGATTCTACATAGCACCGGTCCATCCTGGCGCTGACTCCCAAAACAACAGCTTGTCTCTTCTCCACTAACTCCCGCGCTCCTCTTCTGGTCCCAAAACAATAAACTTCCTGTCTCCCTTTCGCGCACGCGCCAAAAGTCCTCCAGTCCTCTCCCGACGTGCTGTCTTGTCCACTCACACAGTCTCCACCCCGCACCAATCCCATAAAAGCAGCTCCCCAGCTTTATCTCCCTTGAGGATCCTTGCAGTCTCCTGCAGCCCTCCCACGCCAGCGATACAGGCTTTTCCTTACCCCTGCCTGTGTCTCTCAATTGTGCCAAAAATTTAACACTGCTTACATCTAGATCCCAACAAGACTTTATTCCCCGCTGGTTTTAAAAGTACTCCAAAAAATATTTCATAAGATCAGCTGAAAATAGAAGACACATGCATCTCGGCAATGTTAACTAGTATTTGACTCAGATATAGTTTTTCAAAGTGTTTCACCATATAGTTATAAATTTGTATTTGACTAAAGTTTTTACAACTGTTAGAATTTAATTTTGAAGTTCCTAATATTCTTTTCCAAGTAGGAATATTTAATGAGATTTTACAAAAACTGTGGTTAGAGGTAACAACAGAATGCATATGTGTGTGATCATTAAGTTTTGAAATTGAAGATTATCCTTCAGTACAAACCCCATGTTGGATACATAAAAAAAGGAGAGAACTTTGGTTTTGCTAAGACTTTTGACTACATTCCAAATCGTACTGTTCTGTATGGGCTAAACGTTCCTGAAAACTCAAAGACAGAAATGCTAAGCTTTGTTGCACCAAAACTAAACTTTGTCCACCGTGATGCCACAAATAAAAAATTGCACACTTTGCCTCACCTGACAGGTCACAACCTACCTGCAGGCACAGAATACAAGTTATTCCAGGTCCCCAAGAACAAAATGACCTCTAGAGGTCATCGTTTGGGATCTGTTTTTCTGGAGCTTGCTCGGAGTCCTTCTCAGAAGCACAGCCACCCTGCAAGTGTCACACAGGTTGATCCTGCAGGTGGAAGTGTCAGTGGAGGTTTGCCCAGGATGTCTTGCAGGGGCTAAGATGCACACACCGGACTGGCAGCTCTTGGTCTCTTAACTTTCTCAATCTCTGCTTTTTATTATAAATATATTGTTGAAAACATCAAAAGAACCGCAGCTGCCGCGTTGCACAACAGTGACAAGCCAAAGAACAGCATTTAATGTGTAGCACAGAAAAACGAACTGTTGGAGACAGAAGAAAAGTGTAGAAAATTTCTTACCGAAGAGTATAGTGTAGAAATGAGCAAGACATGGTCTGAAGAAATAAAACATACCACTGAAGTTCTGTACTTAAAATAATAACTACAAGTTACCAAAAACAGTGCATAAATCTAAACATGAAGACCTGGATCATGTATTGAAAAACAGATTCATCAGCACAAGCAAGTATCCTCATGAATTAATGATCTGCTGATCATGAAATGGCCATCAAAAGGAACTAAAAATTAAAGGAAACTCAGTGTTCCAAAGGACGATAGCAAAATTTTTCACAAACATGTGACATTGCACTTTTAAAATTTGCAGTGACAAAGCATATATCACTCAAAAAGCAGCAGAAAAACTCAATATCAAAATCACAAAGATCATTGTTGTTGAAAATAAAATGCAAAACCAAGTCTACAATGGTGACAAAACATCACTACAGTGGCAATTTTTTTCTGCCCGGAAAGATCCGAACCATAGTAAACGGGCAGCTTTTACAGGAATTAAGGAAAAAGTCAAGGACAGAAAAAATATCGGTCGTGCCAGCTCAGCAGACACACATAAATGTAAACAGCAAAAAGTGTGTCTCGACTGTTTTGAAAGAGCAGACTTCTTCCTGATGATCATCACACTAGCAAAAAGTCCTGGATCATCAGGGACATCTTTTCTGATTGGGTGCACAAAGGTTTGCTAGGGGCTGGTGCTCACTGAAGGGAAGGTAGGCTGGGGGCTTGACTGCATGGGTTATTTCTGCTTGCTCACCCTCCTAGTGAAATTCTCACCAAAAACAATGTCTGTGTTGTGTAATTTTCTCTGAGTGAGATGACACAGAGTCTTTTGAGCGATCAGAATATCCTTAGTTCCATGAATAATAAAACCATGATCTTGAATAGCATGCTAGCAGGATGGAAAAAACATGCTTGCGAAAGTTTTTCTAAAGGAGTTCACCATAAAGGAGGCCATAGATGCTGTTGTCTGAGTGTGGAAAATAAGGAGTAAAGAAAGCATCCTTGTACCTTCCTGGTTTAATTTCTGGCCTGAACTATGTCCAGTGAGGAGGATCAGTGAAGTGATAACTTTGTGGGATTCTGTTGATCAAGTAAGAAAAAAAATGCTTGCCACTTCAGACGGGAAAAATACATCTTCAGATTGCTTCAGTAAACGGAAGACACAGCTACTGAAGATTTTAACATCCTCAATGAGGCTGCAGTTGGTTATTCATTGTCCAGTGGTGAAATAACCAAACAGGTGCTGATAGAAGGTGATCACCAGAGCAGGGATGATGAGGATGATGGTAAACAGAAAATCATATCAGGCACCGAAAGTACAGAGAGACGTGTGAGATGTCACATGTAGTCACTGAGAGCCTCCTCTCCACTGCTGCAACACAGTGTGCTGCTTCATTATCCTGAGCATAGGTTTTCACTGTATTAATGGTATGTCATATTATTTTATTGTTCATACTTAGGTGTAAATAAGTGATAGGGGATGATTTCTAAGTGGTGAGATCTTTGTTTTCTGAAATTTCAATGTGCACTTTCACAGAATTATTGAAGATTATTATGTGAACATTACCTTCAGGCTATGGGTAGGTGTACCTGAAATGTGAATTAATTTTGTGACTGAATTCTGCACAATTCCCAAGGTAACTCATTATGTACATGTGCATATTATAAACTCTGAAATTAAAAAGAACAATAAACCAAAATCTGAAATACTTTTGGTCCCAAACATTTTGAATAAAAGCTTTCCAAAGTGTATCATTATTCACTAGTTGACCAGTTTTACAATAAAGCTATATTTCAAGTAGTTACACTTGTTACACATAAAATTAGATCATTCAGTCAATTACACAATTAGAAACTGATCAGAGTTTGCTGTTTTACTTTTGAATTATTTTATATTGGTATTATTCTGCTTAATTATGTTTTGCTCCACAAGGAGGTGCATATTACATTTTAATTCTAATATTAGGTATGTTTTGCCAAGTGGAAATTGATCAAGTGTTTCTGTGTTCCTAGCAAAAGGAATCTCTCAGTCCAATTATTTGCAAAGTATTTGTCTTGAGTCAGTTCATCCCGTGGTAGCCATTAATCTTCTTTTTATGCAAAGGCGGTGCCATCTCAGACCCCACAGAAATCTGCACATGCCTCAGCTCCCTGTGTGAGTAGAGCCATGCCTGCACGTGTGTCCTGGGTTTCCTCACATACTTTGAGTTTTCATTTGGTTGGTTGCCAGACAGAAACAACAATAATTAGTCCACTTTTTGCAGTCGCATCTGGAGTTAAGAGTGTGAATGGCATGTTACAGATGCCTTATTTTTGGGTTAAGGATGAAAACTTTCAGTGTGAGCACTGAATCAAACTTTTTCACTTATCACTGAAAGATAGAAAGATGACTGACAGGGCTCAAAGAGAACAGTTTACTTTTTCCAGTGTGTGTGTGTGTGTGCGTGCGCGTGCACATGCATATGTGCACAGTAGCACATATTGGTTATGCAGAATAACAAGATTCATCCATGCACATAGCACACCTCAATTATGCATTCAGTTTGTTCATGGATGACATAGGGCTTTGGTTTGTAATATAGATGTCATTTGAAGTTGTACATAACATTTTATACTTGTATCACATATGGGTGGTTCATTCATGAAGACACATGGAGTTTTACCAAAATTATTTTCTTTACATACATTTAAATCTATTTTGCAGATTGTAACTTTATAAGGAATATTTTACAATTTAAGAGATGCACCTTGGTTCAAAATAGTCTTAGCACAAAAGACCTTCTATTTACAGAGTAAAAATATCATGCACAGAAAAAAAGTAAAAGAAAGCCATCAAAACTTTTAGATATGTTATTACATGCAACTGATTCATGCAGGTGGGAGTAATCTGTGTGGACTGAATGGAAAAAAAACCCCTAGTGTCATTTTAATAAAAATGTAATAGTAATTGTTAGGTAATGCAATACATTATCTAAACACGATTTATGTTTTCAAAGGTCTTCCTTTAAAGAATAATTTAAAATAATTGATAATCACAAGATAAATCACCTACTAATAATTTTGAATTTCTACAGGGAAAAAGTTTGTTTTGTTCAAAGCAACTAAAAAGATTGGGCATTAGGTCTAATTTTACCTAAGACATTAATTGTTGGAAAATTCATATTTTACTGGAAATATGCATTGGAAAAGTGACTTTCTATTACCCTTTTCATATTTTATGAAAAGTGAAAGAATTTAAAGAGAAAAAAATTACCTCCAAACTTTAAAATAAAATGTGGTTTTTTTGGAATAGAGGACGAGTTGGCAGTAGGGTTTGGAATACCATAACAATTTTCAGTTAGTATATGGTTACTGGCTAAAATTTTTATACATGCTTATTTTTAAAACTGATATTATGGAATTTAATTTAAGTAAATGATATCATATGATAATAAAGTAATTTTTAAAATATGAAGTTCAATTTAAATAAATTTTCAATGATTGTCAAAGAAAACAATTGGGATAAAGAGTAAAATAATGATTTACAACCAAAGATTTACAATAAAAATAGACAAAATTAAAATTTGCTTTATCAAATACCAACATAGTATTGTAAATGTATGTCATATGAACAAGGAAATAATATAACCAATTCTAAATAAAATTGCTAAGTCAAGATAGCAGCATAGTTATGGCAAGACTAAAAGAAACAGTTACAAAATATTTTCAAAAAATAATAATGAAACTATCAAATTAAACATCAAAGCAAAATCTATTCCTGCCCATTAGGAAAGATTCAGTGCTGACTCTGAGGTTCAATAATTATGCAGGACTCGGTGCCAGTGAGAGTTTACATGGTAGACACAGGCACTGTGATTGATTCATTTTAGTACTTATACTACTTAACATAGTTACAACCTTCTTTACAATCTTTTTTGCTTTTTTAAACTTTAAAGTTTTCTCTGATCATTATGTATACTGAAATGTATGATTTTCAATCATTTTGTTTAACTCATTTATTAGTGAAAATGAAGTATAAACAAATTCAAATAAGAATTTAACACACAGAATTATTCTGCACTGAGCAAAATTTATTTATTTTATTTTATTTTATTTTATTTTATTTTATTTTATTTTATTTTATTGGTACTGGGGATTGAATGAACAACCTTACACTTGCCAGGCAGGCACTTATGCCACTGAGTTAAATCCCCAGCCCACAAAATTTATTTTCATTTCAATGAATAAAAATCATTTTTATGAGTATCGACATGCAACACTTGCACGGTTATAAGTTTTCGCCAACTTGACTTACACCCTTTCAGAAAAATAGAATAGTGAACCCATCTAAAATAATCAGCCTGTAGAATCAGGAAAGCCCCTGAAATTCTGCTATAAGGTGTTCAAAATGTCTCTAGACCATTTCATTGAGAGTATCTCTTATTTGTTTGTAAAATGTTGACAAATTTTGCTTAGAGTAGTTTACATTTTCCTCTATGGGTGATGCCTTTTTCCTTCCACTATTTTTTTTGAATTTTTAAATTGATTTACATATTTATTTTTATTAGTACATGCTTGCAGTACTTAATGATTATTCTTACTGTTATGTGTTGGTACATATACGTAACACTTCTTTTTTTTTCTTCATTTATTGATACATTTTAGATATATATAATGATCATGTTCACCATAGGGAATTTGCACCTGTGCATGATGTAACTTGTTTTTTTTTCCCATTTCCCTCCTTCAGCCTCTTCCCCCATTTATTTACAAAAGCTTTGTTTCCATTTTTCCTTCTAATCTCTTTTTACCCTTCCTTATTTTACCCATCTGTACTCCCTTTTCCAATATCCCTTTTTCAAATGAGCTTTTCTCATTTGAACAATTTTTTTCCATTTCTCAATATCTGTTATATATTTTGATTCTCATTTACACTTTCGGTTTCTCACAATGGTGAAACAACGCAATAATTAAATGGGTTTATATGATTTATTTTACTTAATATATAGTGCTGGAAAAAATTCCCTTTCCATTTGCCCAAGGTACAATCTAGATCCACATTTCTCATCACACACTAAATTAAAATTGAAATGGATTAAATTAAATATTGAAATGGAAACTAAATCTACTGGAAGATAGAATCGGAAGAACTCTTAGAGACTTAGGCATCTGCAAAGACTTTATTAAAAAAATATATATGTTCACCTTTCTTACAGGACTTTTCTGATATGTCACTGGCCTCAGGGAGAAGCATCTTCTGATCAGCTGTCCTTTCACACCATTTGCTTATCCTACTTTCCCGTAACTAGTTATTTCCAGCCTTGTTTACTCTTCCTGCAAAAGGAAAGTTCTTTCCCACCTGATCTTTGAGAAGTCATCTATCTTATATCAAAGCATTCATCCTCCCTATTAGAATAGACCTAATCTTATGGCTACTTTCTCCCTTACAGCAGTAATCTTGGCAAAGAAGAATCTTTAAAAATAAAATTAAATATCTCCTTATCTATGTAGGATTTCTTTTTTTTTTTTTATCGGTACTAGGGATCGAACTCACGACTGCCTGCTTGCAAAGCAGGTGCTTATGCTGCTGAGCTAAATCCCCAGCCCCTATGTAGGATTTCTTTAGTTGCAATATTTTTAGAAATGGGTCTTAAATATGTATTTTAATATTTGAATTTTGTTTCTGGCATAGCTTTTGAGCATTCTTATATAGTCTGTGTGCATATAATGTAATATGGATACTATGTGAATAAAATGTAATCCTCTTTTCTAATTGTTAAATGTTACCTTAATTCTGTTTTCTCTTTTAAGCCAAGGCTGCACATAGTTATTTTCTAACTATGTGAAGTGTGGAATAGTCTCACCTAGATGAAAGTTTGGAAAATAGATAGATAGATAGATAGATAGATAGATAGATAGATAGATAATAGATAGATAGATGATAGATAAAAAGAGCTTTAAGAAGTATCATTAGGAATTTAGATTTTAGAGAAATAATGAAGGCAAAGAAATAGAATGGAAAAGTAGAGGCTTCAAAAATATGAAATAAAGTATACTGTAAATGTCTCTACAGTGGAAGAAACTAGTCTTAGTATCAAAAATAAGCAATTGGTTGCTCTTCGTATTTAATCCAGTGAACTATGTGTCTTTACAAAGCCTCTCAGCAAAATATGATTCAGCTTAATAATTCAGTGCCAAAGAACTCTGCAGCAAAGAATTAGGAGGAAGAGGGCAGATGGAAAGTGTGACCTTCTACCCTGGTTGCTAGGACCCAGGTGTAAACCATAGGCTTATACTGGGAAAGACAAAAAGAATTCAGGACATCATGGTAGTAACTGACAGCAAGGCAAAGACAGAGATCTCAGTGGCTGTTTTAGTGTTAGAAAATTTAAAATCTAATAGTACAAGATATATGAGTGAAGGCAGTGTGATTGGTAAGTGAGTACCAAACAGGTTATGTGGAAAGAATATATAGTTAATCTTAAGGGGCTTTCAATGAATTGAACAAAGTAAGGATTTATAAAAAGATACTTTCAATTGTCCTAAAACTTTAAAACAATGTTCAGAATTTTCAGTGAGAGTCTATCAAGGGCACTTAATTTGTATTATGTGGAAATCTCTCATCAAATTATACCATAGAATGAGATGAATAAATGAGTGCATTGAAAGGGTGATAGCTGAATCCAGGGAACTAAAGCTTTGCAAGGGAGTCAGGGCTGCTTGAGGTGAGTGCCAGCATGCTGGCACTGCCTGAGCAGGGTTTAAGACCATCGCTCCCAGTGGTTAAGTGCCCACCCAGCTGGCTAAAACACTGGACTAGGCTCAGGAGGCTTCTGAAGCCTGACTGGACCATGCCCAGAGAACTTCTTTCAATCCAGGCAGCCAAGGCCTTGTGAGGGGGTCAGGGCCATGCGAGGTGAGTGCCAGCCCACCGAACACTGGCCCAGGGAGAGTTTAAAACCATTGCTCACAATGGTTACATGCCCACCCAGTTTCCTAAAACACTGCATTAGGCTCAGAAGCTCCTGGGGGCCTGACTGGGCCACCGCAGGGACTTTCATTCAGTCCCGGGAGCTGAGAGTGCAGGAGATGACTTCCAACATGTCAGGGGGAAACTTTGCAACATCGCTTGAAACACTGAAATACAGGAAAGTGACAAAAGGAAAGACCAAAATGCAATCTCAAACCTCCAGCCCATCCCAAAAAGCCTAAGAGCCATGTACATAGAAGAAAATATAAGCCATAAACCTGAAATGACTGAAATGATATCAACTGAAATAAAGAAGCAACTCTGGGAAGCTATAAAAAAAACTCATATCAGAAAAAATCTCCCAGGTAAAATAAAAAATGATAAAAGTAGTGAAAGAAATACTGAACCCATCTAAAGAAGACACAGTTTAAAAATTAGAGGATAAAAGCAAAAATATAGAATCCCTGAATGAACAGTATAAGAAACAAACAGAATGCATGAAGCAGATTCAAAGAGATATACAGGAAATAAAAAATTCTATTGAAAGTTGCCAAAACCACCTCAATGAAAGTGAAAATAGAATTTCAGACCTCAAAGATAAGATCACATCTAGTCAACAGGAAAGGAAAGATCTTTTTAAAAATAACAAGGAATCAGGAAATAACAATACTACAGCTGCAAGATGATGCAAAGAAAAACAACATAAGATCAATAGGGATAAATGTAAAAGAAGGGGACAGTACAAATGATATCAAGAGGCTATTTACAGAAGTAATAGCTGAAAACTTCCCAAACATGAGAATGGAAACTGACATATCAATTAGTGAAGCACATAGAACTCCAAATAGCCATAACAAAAATAAAACTACACCCAGATACATAATAATCACCATCCCAGAAATCCACCATAAAAACAGAATATTAAAAGCTGTTAGAGAGAAAAGATAGATCACCTATAAAGAAAAACCTAGCAGAATCACAGCAGACTTCTCAACACAAACAATGAAGTCAAGAAGAGCATGGAGTGAAGTATTTCAGATCCTAAAGGAAAATGACTTCCAACCCAGACTGATACACCGTGCAAAGCTGTCCTTCAAAATGGATGGAGAAATAAGATACTTCCATGACAAAGAACAGCTGAAGAACTTCATGAACACCAAACCAAATCTACAAAGAATACTGAAAGATATTCTAGATACACATAGGGAAAAACTACTAAGCAGGGCAGACAAACAGAATGGAAATCTAAAGATACAGCAGCAGAGAGATAACATGTCAACAACAAACCAATATATAAGAGTTATAACCATTCATATAAATGGCCTCAATTCACCAATTAAAAGAAACAGACTGG
The DNA here is from genome assembly GCA_004027295.1 of Dolichotis patagonum. Lineage (NCBI taxonomy): Eukaryota > Metazoa > Chordata > Mammalia > Rodentia > Caviidae > Dolichotis > Dolichotis patagonum. Next base: position 64,282 of record PVJX010006791.1, read on the forward strand.
CAGAATGGATCAAGAAACAACACCCAACCATATGCTGCATAAAAGAAACCCATCTAACCGAAAAGGAAACTCACAGACTGAAAATCAAAGGATAGTGAACAATACTTCATGAAACATGAAGTTGCATGGATAACTATTCTGTTTGCAGACAATGTGAACTTCAAACCGATAATGATCTGAAGAGATAAAGAAGGTCACTATGTACTAGTTAGGGGAAAACTTCAAGAGGAAAAGATAATAATCTTAAATATATATGCACCAAATTCCAGAGCACCTAGCTACACAAAGCAAGTATTAACAGAAATGAAAAATTAAATAAGTAATAACACCATTATAACAAGAGACCTTAAGATGTCGTTGACACAAAGGGACAGATCAACTAAACAGAAAATCAGCAAAGAAATAACAGAACTGAATCACACGTGTGAACAAATGGACCTGATAGATGTATACAGAGTGTTCCATCCAACATCATCAGAATATACATTCATCTCAGCAACACATGGGACATTCTCTAAAATAGACCATATACTAGCCCACAGAACATATTTAAGTAAATGCAAAAGAATTAAAATTACCCCATGCATGTTATCATATCATAGTGCATGAAATTAGAAATTAATGATAAAAAGCAACTGCAAAAACCTCACAAACACATGGAAATTGAATAATACATTCCTGAGAAATCAGTGGGTCACAGAGGAAATTAAAGAAGAAATTAAACAATATCTGCAAGCAAACAAAAACACAAATACAACTTACTGGAATCTGTGGGATGCAATGAAAGCAGTCCTCAGAGGAAAATTTATTGCACTGAGTTCACACATCAGGAAAACAGAATGAACAAAAAATAAACAACCTGATGCTACAACTCAAACATCTAGAAAAAGAAGAGCAAGCCAAGCCCAAAGCCAAAAGAAGGGAGGAATTATAAAGATCAGAACAGAAATTAATGCAATAGAGACTAAGAAAACAATACAAAGAATCAATGAATCAAAAAGTTGATTCTTTGAAAGAATAAATAAAATTGATAAGCCCTAAGACAACTTACTTAAAAAGGGAAAGAAAAAACTTAAATTCATGCAATAAGGAATGAAATAGATGAAATTACTACAGACTCAGTGGAAACACAGAAAATCATCAACACCTATTTTGAAAACCTCTACTCTCATAGGTTCAATAACACAGAAGAAATGGACAGATTCTTACAAACATATGAACTACCAAAGCTGGGTCGAGAAGATGAAAAACTGTTGAATAACCCAATTTCTATTAATAAAATTGGAAATGTAATTAAGTCCTTACCAACAAAGAAGAACCCATGCCTAGGCAATTCACTGCATAATTCTACAAAAATTACAAAAAAGACTTAATTCTGCCACTCCTCACACTCTTCAATGAAATTGAAAGGGAAGCAATTCTTCCTAAGTCATTCCTTGAAGCAAATATCACTCTAGTACCAAACCAGAGAAAGGCTCAACTAAAAAAGAGAACTATAGACCAATCTCCCTAATGAACATTGATGCAAAAATTCTCAATAAAATATTGGCAAACAGGATGCAGCATATCATCAAGAAGATTAAATCTCCATACACCATGACCATGTGGGATTCATCCCAGGAATGCAGGGATAGTTCAACAAACATAAATCAATAAATGTAATCCACCATATTAATAGAGCCAAATGTAAGAACCACATGATCATCTCTATAGATGCAGAAAAAGCTTTTGATAAGGTCCAACACTCATTCATGATAAGAACCTTACAGAGAATTGGAATAGATGGTCTTTACCTCAATATGATAAAGGCCATTTATGACAAACCTACAGCCAGCATCATTTTAAATGGCCAAAAACTGAAAGCCTTTACCTTAAAATCAGGCACAAGACAAGGATGTCCCCTATCACCACTCCTATTCAACATTGTACTGGAAATACTAGCCAGAGCAATTAGACAAGAGAGAGAAATAAAGATAGAAAAAGAGGAAGTTAAGTTATCATTATTTGCAGAAGACATGATACTTTACATGGAAGACCCCAAAAACTCCATTGAACAACTCCTAGACATAATAAATAAATTCAGCAATGTAGCTGGATACAAAGTCAATACTCAAAAATCAATAGTATTCCTATACACTAACAACAAAAATACTGAAAGAGAGGTAAGAGAAGCCACACCCTTCACACTAGCATCCAAAAAAATGAAATACTTTGGAATTACTCTAACAAAAGATGTAAAAGATTTATTCAGAGAAAACTATAATACCCTGAAAAAAGTAATCAAAGAGGACCCCAGAAATTGGAAAGACATCCCTTGTTCATGGATAGGGAGAATAAATATAGTGAAAACAGTCATTCTTCCAAAATTGTTATACAGATTCAATGCAATCCCAATAAAAATACCACTAACATACCTCATAGATCTAGAGAAATCCCTCCTAAAATTCATCCTGAACCAGAGGAGACCTAGAACAGCAAAGGCAAATCTAAGCAGCAAAGGCAAGGCAGGAGGCATCACAATCCCAGAACTGAAGTTATACTGCAAAGCTACTGTAATAAAATCAACATGGTACTGGAATAAAAACAGATCTGAGGATCAATGTAATAGTTGGAAGATACAACCACAACCACACTCAACCACCTTATCTTTGATAAAGGGGCTAAACATGTTCTCTGGAAGAACAACAGTCTCTTTAACAAAGGGTGCTGGAAAAATTGGCTATCCATATGCAGAAGACTAAAACTAGACCCATGCCTATCACCATATACTAAACTAAAATCTAAATGGATCAAAGATCTAAATATTAAAACAGAAACACTAAATCTGTTGGAAGACAAAGTAGGTAAAAACTTCAAAGATATAGGGGTAGGTACAGAATTCATGAACAAGAATCAAACTGCAGGGGAAATACATCCCAGAATCAATAACTGGGATCACGTCTTATTAAAGAGTTTCTGCATATTGAAAGAAATCTTCAACATAGTGAAAAAAACAGCACAAACTGGGAAATAATCTTAGTGAACTGTCCCTCAAAGAAAGGACTGCTGTCTAGAACTTTTAAAGAATTAAAAAAATCAGACCCCAAAATTCACAGACCCAATCCAAAAATGGGCATCTGAGATGAATACAGTTCTCAGATGAAGAATGGCCAGGATAAAGAAAACAACCAATAACAAATGCTGGAGAGGCTGTGGAGAAAATGAACTCTTCTGCACGGTTGGTGGGAGTGTAGACTGGTGCAACCACTGTGGAGGTCAGTCTGGAGATTCCTCAAAATGCTGCAATTGGAAATCCCATTTGACCCAGCTATTACACTTCTAGGCATATTCCCAGAAGAACTGAAAACATCATATCACAGTGGTATATATGCACCCACGTTTATAGCAGCATAATTTGTAATAGCCAGATCTTGGAAAAAACCTAAGTGCCCATCAGCTCAGGAATGCATAAAAAGTTGTGTTATTTTTGTACATTGGAGTACTACTCAGCTACAAAGAATATTTACATTGAGATATTTATAAATAAATGGATGCAACTTGAGACCATACTCATAAGTGAAATAAATCAATATCACACATATAAGTACCGTATAGTCTCCCTAGTTGAGAAATGGTAAGAGTACATAAGATTTTATGGTAATCATGATTCCCCACTACATAGCTTTGAAGCCTTATAATGTTTTCATTAATCAATTGGAATGGTTTTATTCTGTTTTGCTTGATTTTATTATGTGTGATGGTATGAACAACTATTTTGAAGAAAACAAGACATTATGGCAGCCATTGCTGATTTAATATCATTTTGCTTTGAAATTCTACCATGCTTTTGTTCTTCTATTCTCATTAGTTCTATCTATCATGTTGTGTCTTATTGGATTTTTAGTATGTGTGATAGTATAAACAAATTTTTTATGGAAAATGAGATATTATAGTAGCCATTGTTCATTTTCTGTTATTTGGTTCAGAATGCCCTGTAATACTTCCACTCTCTTGAATGGTTTTATACTATTTTGTTATGTTTGATATTCTTGTGTGTGAAGCTTTGCTCAACTATTTCAAGGAAGGAAACATTATGGTAGCTACTGTTATTATCCAGTTGTCTTGTTGTGAAGTGCTGTGTTGCTTACGTTGTTCTGTTCTGTTCTGCTTTGTTCTGTCCTCTTTTGTTTTATTCTCTTTAAAATAAATTTTTTTTTAAAAAAAGAAATAAAGGGTGACATCTACTAATTATTCACTTTTGTCCTTACATTCCAAATAAGATGAAAAAATCATAGGTCTCTAATTTTAAAAGTTGAAAACAAAATGAATATATTTTATTTTTATGAATTTGGAAAACAAATATTTTTGTACTTATTTTCTGGTTGTTTTTCTACCTCTAAGTCTCTCACATCCTCTTTAGAGGAATACCACCTTCTTATTTTAACTTGCAAAAATGCTAGTGTTATCTACTAATAATAAACTACAGCATTGGCCCAGGGATTTGGCTCAGTGCAATAAACACCTGCCTTACAAGCACAGGGTCATGCGTTTGATTCCTGGTACCAAAAAAAATTAGCAAATAAATTAAAATTAAACCATTAAACAAATTGCAACATTAAAACTTTGAAGAACTATTTCACAAGTATCTACCCTGACAATGTATTTGGAATTTGCTTAAAGAAATGGAGTATCTTTTAATATTTTGTGATTATTATAAATTCTGGGAAGCTAAATTGAAGCTAAACTATAAATACATGCTCCCTTTCTAACGTAGGTTATAAACCATGACTATTTTCTCCATTTATCATGTTTATAATTATGAAAAACTGAAAATCAGATTTTTTAAAATAGATTAATCATTATGTCATGCTAACTGGAACTTTATGAGCCATCACAGTCCTTAATGAAAATACAAATCCAAAGACAACATATGTATCATATGTATCTGACCCCAGGCTCTTTGTGTCACTCATTAATGTCATTCTGCCAGTTTGTACCCCATAATACAAATTCACATTTTTCTTCATGAATCTCAAACTCAGGCCTATGTACCCGTTTCACAATGCACCCCACCCCTACGCACAACAGTCTTTCTAAACCTGGTTTAGAAGCAAACTCAGTTTTATGCCTAAGGAAGCAAGTATACTTTTTTAATTAATTAGATTTATTGGTACATTTTAGATATACATACAGATTGTATTTATCATAGGACTTTTACTTGTACATGATATAGCTTAATTTTTTTCCATTCCTCTATCTTCCTTTCAACCTTTCTGCCCCTCCTTATTTAGAAAAAAATTTTGTTTCCATTTTTTCCTTCTTGTCGCATTTTTTCTTTTCCCTTTTTTCCTTTTTCCCTACCCTTTCATAGTTACCCTTTCAATTTGAACTGTCTTTAATTCCTCTTTCAGTTTGAACTTTTCTTTTCTTTTCTTTTCTCTGTTCCTTTCTTTCCCTTTCTTTTCTCTGTTCCTTTCTTTTCTTTCTTTTCATACTGGGAATGAAACTTGCAACCTTGTGCTTGCCAGATAAATATACCACTCAGCTCTATCTCTGACAGAGTTTGAACATTTTCTTCAAATTGTCCAATATCTATTTTATAGTTGGATCTAGCATATGATTTAGGTTTTTGGTTTCTCACACAAAAGCCAATGTGATACTTATACATGTGTCTCATTCATTTAACTTAAGAATATGATTTAAATTTTCAATCATTTACCTAGAAATGTCTTGAGATTATCTTTCTCCAAGGCTGAGTAGTACTGCACTGTATAAACAAACAAACAAATAAACAGCATATATTCTTTATCCATTCTCTGATTGATTGATGGGTATTGGGGCTGTTTCTGATATTTAGCCATTACAAACTCTGCTGCTATAAACATGGGTGTGCATACATTGCTGTGATATGATGTTTCTAATATTTTAGACAGATACCTACAGGTATTATATAGATATAATGCAATCTCAATCAAAATACCAATAGCATACCTCACAGAATTACAGAAAAAATCCTAAAATTTATTTAGAATCCGAAGAGACCTAGAATAGTAAAACCAATTCTGGGCAGCAAAGAAAAGCTAAGAAGTATCACAATCCCTGACTTCAAATTATACTGCAAAGCTACTGTGATAAAAACAGCATAGTACAGGATAAAATGCAGACCTGAAGATCAGTGGAACAGGCTAAAAGATGCAGGCACAACTTCAAACACACTCAGCCACGTTATCCTTGACAAAAGCTCAAACACATTCACTGGAAGAAAGATAGCCTATTTAAAAAATGACTCTGGAAAATTTGGCTTTCTGCATGCCAAAGAATAAAACTAGACCCATGCCTCTTACCATGAACTAACCTAAAATGGCTACGGAACTATACCGTGGATGTTCTGTAGAAAATATTCTTGCAGTAGCAGAATTTATTATGAAAGAATAGGAAGGGCTATATTAACTCAATCTAAGTCATTTACAGATATATAACAGAATACTCATTTAAACATGGAGAACTTCATTTAACTTCCAAAGAGTTTTAATTTAAAATTTTGGTAAAATATGCCCTACAGTTATGTCTGGTTCCCTTTCTCTTTCTGTAAACAAATTTTACTGGAGCACATCTTTGCTCATTGTTTACTAATGTCTACAGCTACTGTGTCACCCAAGGGCATCATCATTCAGCAGTTCTGGAAGGATTTTATTTACCTTATTACCCGCAGCGTTCCTGAGCTTGTGCATACTCACAGCAGGCTCGCCACACTGGATGCCTTACTGCGCAGTTGACATCTGGAAACTCTTATAAGCTAAAGCACAGAGTGCATGTTTAATGAATAGGGAAACACACAGTGTGCTGAGGACCTGGAGCCTCAGCTCACACATTCATCCAATGTGTCCCCCAGGAAAGTCTCCCGATGGATGCCCCTGTCCACTGTGTCTGCCCACTTTTCCTTTCTTGGTCTGCTTACTCCTGGGTGCTGTCCACTGAGGGGACAAAGAGTTACAAGGGGATGGAACTCCCATCCAGAGGTTTTGCTTGGGACCTCAAGGCTGGGTTGGACTCAGGCACATGGGGATCTGAGGAGCTGCAAGATAGCACCTCTCCAGCCTGGAATGGGACGGGCTCACCTAACTGCCAGTGACCTGCAGAGGATTCTGGCCAAGTTCCATCAGGTGTTTTGTACCAGGCCCTTTAGAGCTGAAACCACTTTATTTCTAAATCTGTCAGAAAAGAGGGCTCCTACTCATTCTACTTCACATTTCTGATTGAGAAGGGACCTTGGCACCAAAGGGGGTCCAGATTACAGGTTCACCTCTGCCTCATTACCTGGTTTATCACTTCTGATTTCTCAGCTGCTTCCTTAGTTGTTGTTGTGTTTGAAATGATTACTTTTCCATTTATTTGGAGTTTGTCAGTTGACCCAAGCTGGTGATATCCATCATCATTAGAAGTAGAAATTCATTATGTAAAAAACCAATAGCTAAAACTTGTTCTCATGAAGCTTTTAAAATAGTTTTCATCTTTCTCACCTAATGGTTACACTTAACATACGTAAAAGATTGGCTTAGTGATTCAGATTTTAAATATTTTTATTACTATATTTTTTAGTACATGCTTTCAATGCATAATGATGACATTCACTGTGGGGAGTTGATACATGTACATTTAATTTTTTTTCAACTCCCTCCTCCTCCTGCTGATAGAAGGGATTCCTCCACCTCCTGATCCCCTACCCTTTTGCTAAATATATCTTACTGTTCAAAAAATGTATCTCATAATGAGGCTGGACAGCCAGGTGTGGTAAACCAGCTGGGCAAGTGGGAGCCTCCTGTCAGGTCAGAGTCGCAGGACTCACACATCCATGCCTGCACCTGGGGCTGGAGAGGTTTTTCTGGTGAAAAATCAAGCAGGGTCTTCATCGCTCAGCCAGGATCTGGTGTCTGCATGAGGTGTGGGAGATACAAAAGGTGCCACTCTGCCACTCCCTGCTTCTGTGCCCTTTTCTAACCCCCAAAGTACACATCTTTTCCTACCTTAATTGTCTTGCACTTGATCTGCCTAGCATAATGTTTTTCTTATTGTTTGAAAATGTAAATCCTTGCTACCATTTTTTCTTGCTTTGATCAATTCCTTTTCAGGACAACGAAAACTTGGAAAAATCTCTAAAAGGAATCTCTAGCATCCCAGAAACTTGCTATCACTTTTTTTTTCCCAATTTATTTGTACTTTTCATTTCCTATATGAAAAATACAACACTTAACCTTTGGCATTTGATTTGTTAAACAGCATCATGGTCTAAAGGTGCATTCATTTTCCTACAGATGACTCATATTTATCCTTCTTTATGGCAGAGTCGTACTCCATTGTATATAAAAAACATTTTGTTTATTCATTCATCTGTGGCTAGACATACACTGCATCCAAGATTCATAAATATAAGCATGCATGTATCACTGTAATATAATGTCTTCACCTCTTTGTGGAAGCCACCTAGAAGGGGAATCCTTGCTTTTTATGGAATTTCTACTTTTAGTTTTTCGGAAGAATCTCCATTCTGATTCAGCTATGAAAATAATTTTTTGCCATTTTCTTTTCAATTTGGATGAATTAGCTGGTAACATTTGAAGGTCTGAAGATACTGTCATATATTCAGAATAACATCATACACTTAAGTGAAACTAAGGAAATAATCTGAAATTTTCAATTCATTATTCATGAGAAGAGTCTATTTGGCTTCTTAATATAATTAACACTCATAACAGGTGAGTGAAATCATGAATATTGTTATGTGTGATTCTAATTGAAACTTGGAATTTTTTTCAAAGGACTCACATTATTATGACATAAGAATTGTTTTAATTAGTTTACAAGTAATGTCATGTTATAGCTTATATCTAATGGTCACCAAAAACTCACATGCTCATATTTCAGGTTTTTAGGGAGGTGACTGGGTCATAACGTCCAATATTTGATTAGTCCACTGATGGGTTTAGCTGGGCATCATTGTGGGAGGTGAAGCCTGGTTGGTAGAGATGGGTCATTGCAGGTGTAGCCTGGATACATGTGTGTATAAATCCCTCCTCCTCCCTTCAGAGTGTCTACTTTCTGCCTTGAACCCTTTCTCCTCTGTTATGCTGCCCTACCTTGGATACAGCTAACATGAGATGAACCTCTACAAAATGTATCCCAAAATAATCATTTTCTTCTTTAACTTGTGGGCATCAGGCTTTATGTCTCTTGCACATTTAGTTAAAATAACTAAAATAGGCTGTAGTAACAAAGGAGTAGGGTCTTTACTGTGACACTGCTTGGCAGTGTGGGTCAGAAGTCTTTGTGACTGACTTGGCAAAGTTTGGAGCTGCTGAGTGAAGAAGCTGTCCTACAATTCCGTGAGTGGAGATTGATGGGAGCTTCAGATCAGAGCTCAGAGTCCAGAGTACTGATAAAAATACAGCTGATAAAAACAGCTTAGAGTGTTTCAATCAGGAATAAGACAGAATGCAGGCCATATATGTTATGCTTTGTCAGAAATCTTGTCTGTATTTTGCTCCTGTCCTGAGACACTGTAGGAAACCAAGATTAAGAACAGTTGACTAAGCTGGCAGACAAATTTCAAGAGAGTCTACTGTTGAGGTGGTGGCATGGATAATTGTGGGAAACCACTGTGGGAGATTTGTAACTGACCTTCCTTTGATAACAGTAGCCATCGTATCAGTTTAGTTTCTGTTTCTGCACAATGCAGTTTCTGTTTCTGACTTAAGTTTCTGTTTCTTCATATCTTGTCTATTGCCCCAAAGTCACGTGCTTTCCCATATTAAGTTAAGACTACTCACTGTTGCCTAATTACTTGCTGACATCAAGAGGCTTAACTTCCTCATTCTCCATACCCTATATATACCCAACATTTCCGCCAATAAATGAGACTTGATCAAAATCCTGTCTTGTCTCCATTTCTTGTGTTTCTTGTCCCTATCTCACCCCCACTCCCCCTCTAGGGTCTTTGTTGACTTACCCGCGGGTCGGGACAGATAATAACGGGGACTTTAGTTAGTTCAGTCTTGAGAATCTAAAGCAAGAGACCCAGCAGCATATTTTAAAAGTTTTCAGTTTGCCAAGAATTTTCAGAAAAGTTACAGCTTGCAAAGATGGAGCAGGGGAGAACTTTGTTAGAAGTTCTTGCACATTGCACGGCTGAAAGCCTTGCTTGGAGGAGAGAGAGGTTTAGGGTATCGTGCTCCAGCACGGCAATGGCCTTGGGATCTGGAATTCATTTACAAGAATTCCATTCAGTGCTCTCTTCGGCAGCACATATACTAAAATTGGAACGATATAGAGAAGATTAGCATGGCCCCTGCGCAAGGATGACATGCAAATTCGTGAAGCCTTCCATATTTTTTTGTTTTATTGTCTTTAAAATAAAAAAATCTTTTGAACAAATGAATATAATCAATATATACACTGTATTCCACCCACCAACAACAGACAGGTTCTTTTCATCAGCATGTAGAACTTTCTCCAAAATATGCTACATACTAGCCAATGCAGAATGATTAAGTAAATGTAAAATAATCCAAATGTTGAATCATATTTATAAATATCACATTGTGTCTCTAGTGTAAAAAGTAATAAGAACTGTAGGAGTAATAAAACCCAAAATGTGTAATTGCTACTGTAAAAAAGAGAGGAAAAGAAAGTGCTCTAAAGGATATAACTGCATGTGTGTTTAAGTGTGTAAGATAGATGTCCATATTACTGTTTTTGTTAGAATGTTGAGCAGAACTGTTAACAGTCTCATTGTTTGAATGTGTACTTTGTATGTTTTAACTTTGTAACTTGAACAGCTATTTCCAATGATGACAGTATGTAACTTACCAAGTGG